>JAYMTL010000248.1:0-11349 GCA_036897445.1 Pelargonium tetragonum | reverse complement strand
TTAGGCATTGCCCTCTATTATCAATAGAACTCGTTATTACCATTCAAAAAAAAAAAATTCCACTTAACAGAATACATATGACAAACATTAGTTTTCTAGACTATTACATATTTCAAGCTTGTTATACGACCAACGCCCTGTGTTACCACTGGTACTGAAGCCACAAACTTTAAGGGTGACATAAGAATGTCAAAACCAGTACGACTAATCTATCCTCTCAACAAGGTTGAATTGGTCCATCCTGTCACACGAAAACCACCGATGCTTTCCGACCAGCTTAAAACTACTTAACAATCATTAGTAATATTGATAAATAAAAAAAACAATCATTACTAATAACAAACTTATTAAAAGAACTTATAGTTAGTTAAAACTTGTTTGTCATCTTAATTATGTGCAAAACGTGAAAAAAATAGTAATGTAATTATCTGTTTGCGTTACTAGCTAATTATTTATTTTCAGTCTATACCATGGGTTTCAAAGCAGAGCCGCACTTTAGCGGTTGATACCTTTAAACCGTTTGACCACACTCAGACGAATTCTCATTCGAGATTTGTTCACAGGTTAAGGATTTCACCTCTCTCCAAAGATGTGTTGAGTGGAGATCGAAGGCGAAATCTCTTCACACTCAAACAACTTGTGTTAACCAACTGCGTCATCCCATTGGATGTTAGTAACTAATTAGTAGAATCATAAAAATCTGCTCAAAGAAAACACGAAGACAGGTGTAGGATGTCGCAGAGTAGAGTTAGCGACAGGACAGTATCAAGGTTTTGGCATCTACTAAAACTTTTATGTCTCATGGACTATATATCATTTTTATTTATATATAGTAAGAGAAAAACGCTAGTGGCTTCCACTATCTGCGGTCTATTTCATCGATGTCCACCCATCCTCCAATTCGAATGATTATTTCTGTGGTGTCACTATTGCCTTATTTCATTGGTTGGGACATTAATATCTTCATGCTCATCCTCGTGCACTCCCTATTCTTGAAATCAAAATTTTAATTTAGCTTGGAGAAGTGGGTGGTGGGGACAGAAAATAAGCTTGATTTTTTTTAAAAAAGAATGGGTTAAGCTGCGTTCGTGTCAATCTTCAGCATAGTACGCATGGATTGTGACCTATACTCACAATCATGTGATCAAGTTCTGTTTGTTGTTCATGGAATGGGAGTTTCATGCCATTTAATTTTTCCTAAGTTAGGTTGGTTGTGGTTCGGAGCCTTTACTTCCAAGTTAATGTTGTTGCACTTGCACCTTTTTGGTTTTTGCTTCTCTTTCTTCAGTTTCTTGTACTAAAAAGTGGTCTCTGGATCAGCAAACCCCATACATACATACCCCAATTAAGACCCTCCCGACTCCTGTGCTTCTCTCTCTCACACCCATCTCTGATATTCTTCTTCTCCTTGTTGCATACTCTACAAGTATTTCAATTTCCAATCCTACCCAGATGATAAAGTTCATAGCTTTTCATGTGGGCATCGATGTAATATATAGCTAGCTAGTATTAGCCATTAGTTCTGGTTCGGTTCCTGTATTTTCTGCTGGTACTGAAACCGGTGGAGTGCAATAAATGGAGCTGAGGTGATCCTTTCCTTCCTAGCTACATGTATGTACATACAGCACACATCAGTACAGTACTGCTTCTTCATCCAACTCATTTAAGCTACACTGTAAATGACAGTGATTACACAGAACACCCCTTCTCATCATTTTCTTCTCATTTTCCCTTAAATTCATGCCTTCCCTAACATCCATAGCTCATCCCTCACTCTGTAAGCTCCTATCTCCTTTCTTTCTCTTTATGTACGCTTACCCATTCCTTGTACTGATCATCTTGTTAATGTTGATTTTTGGTATGTCAACTATTGTGGACTACCTATCAGTACTTTTGCATGTTTGGTGTTTTTTTTCATATTTTTCTGCGAGGAATCAGCATGCGGTCTACGTTTCACATATTAATTGTATTTTTTTCAACAATTTTGTTCCTTGTTTTAGCTGTGGGCTGGCTGGTTTAGCTAGCTATACATTTAATTTGTGTGGACTTTTTTAAGGCTTCTGTTTGGAACCGTTACTCAATGAATTGACACATTAGGTTGTACTTATCAAATGGTATTAGAGAATTATAATGTAGAGTTTGGGATTGTCAACTGTTTTGGATTCCAAAACTTGTATATATGTACGTGTATGTGTAAGTTTGTGTCTCTGAAGAGTTGCTTCTGTTTCAGGTGCTGAGACTGAAGAAAAAATGAAGATGTTTGCTGCTAAAGTTGAGGATGGCAAGGAAGGCAAAGATGGGAAGCCATCTGTTGGTCCCATCTATAGGAATCTACTCTCCAAAGATCAGTTCCCTCCTCTTGATCCCAATCTTAGTACATCTTGGGATCTTTTCAGGTAATGCAAGACATGAAAATCTTAAGGTTCCAACACATATGTATAATTAATTGTGACTATGTCAAGTGCTCTATTATGTCCATGTTGAGAGATGGTTGGAGTATGAACATGAATTCTAGTTTGTTTCTTTGAAATATTCATGAACTCTTTCTTTGCAGGACATCTGTTGAGCAAAATGGTGGAAATAAGATGCTTGGATGGCGTAAATTTGTTGATGGGAAGGTCAGTTATCTATAGTTGCAATACCATGCAGTTTGATATATTGGTGTAAAGTATATATTTTGGTGATTGATCTTTAGAATTATTTGACTGATAGGTAGGACCATATGTCTGGAAAACTTACAAGGAAGTTTATGAAGAGGTTTTGAATATTGGTTCTGCGTTACGAGCATCTGGTGCTAAGCCTGTAAGCATAATTCTGTTTTGCCTTCGAGCTTATTGTTATACTTGTGCTTCTTCTTGTTGCTACAATTTTGATGGTTTTCTTGGATAGGGCTCGCGGGTTGGAATTTATGGGGCAAACTGCCCTCAATGGATTGTGGCAATGGAGGTTTGTTTGAACAAACTATAAAGTCTTCTTTATTGCAAATTCTTGGAGCTTTGTTTGTTCCTCGGATGAGAGTTTACCGTCTAAACTTTGTGCAGGCTTGCTGTGCCCGTAGTTTGATTTGTGTGCCTCTTTATGATACACTTGGTAAACTTCTTTTCCTGAACTTTTCTGCTGGTTTTGAGTTTTTAAGTCTTTGATTTAAGTAATGTAATTGATGTTCTCTTGAATTGTCTTTAGGGCCCAATGCTGTAGATTTTATCATAGATAACGCCGAGGTTGATTTTGTCTTTGTCCAAGACAAGAAACTGAAAGAAGTGAGAATCCAGAAACTTGACCTGCTTTTCTATGAAATGTTCTCATTT
The DNA here is from genome assembly GCA_036897445.1 of Pelargonium tetragonum. Taxonomy (NCBI): domain Eukaryota; kingdom Viridiplantae; phylum Streptophyta; class Magnoliopsida; order Geraniales; family Geraniaceae; genus Pelargonium; species Pelargonium tetragonum. Next base: position 8,041 of record JAYMTL010000248.1, on the reverse strand, counting down.
TTATGTCTGATAACAATTTAAAGACAAATTATGGGATGTTCTGACTGCCCACTTGCTCTGCAGCTACTGAATCCTGGATGCCAATCCACTCAACGGCTGAAATGTAAGACGATCTAATAAATTTTATATACATTTATCGTACGAGCTAGAAGCATTTGACTGAATCTGGTTGTGGTTGCAGCAATTATCTGTTTCACTTCATTGACTGAGGAAGAGAAGAACAATTGTGTCAGCTATGGAACAAATTGTTACTCATGGGATGAGTTCATATCAATGGTTAGGTCTCAATGCAATTCATATATATATATATATGGGCAAAAAGACGTGAACTTTAGCTATGTCAAGCTTGTATCAACTGAATTTTGCTGTTAATTGTTAAAATTCTTTTTCTGTACAGGGGAGAAAAAACCCCGCAGAAATTTTTCCGCCTCAGCCGGTTGACATATGCACCATCATGTACACAAGTGGAACCAGTGGAGATCCTAAAGGGGTTGTATTAACACATGAAACAGTGGCTACATTTGTAAAAGGGGTCGATCTCTTCATGGAACAGTTTGAAGACAAGGTGAACATTATGCTACTATTGGAATTTGTGAACATCCATACCTTATCATCTATATGTGTATATAACTATATCTAGTATCATTTAGCGTATTGTTTCTCTTAGTCGACTTGCATTTTGCTCTTAGACCTCGTTGTTCTGATAAATTTATCTGACTTCCTATAGATGACAGTGGACGATGTGTATCTATCATTCTTGCCCCTAGCCCATATCCTTGACCGTGTGATTGAGGAGTATTTCTATCGTAAGGGTGCTTCTGTTGGCTTCTACCACGGGGTATGATCCTAGAACTCTACTATATTTGGTTTCTTGAAAATGTGTAAAAGGAAATAAAGGTAAATCTCTTACTTGGTCTCCATTTTGAAGGATTTGAATGCACTAAGGGATGATATATTGGAGTTGAGGCCTACATTTCTAGCTGGCGTGCCTCGAGTTTTTGAAAAAATTCATGATGGTATGGAAATGCAAAAGCGTCTTGGTTCATAATCCATAACGTAATGATTAAGCTTGGCCACTTTAACACATTCATTTTCTATTTCAGGTATCAAAACAGCTGTGGCAGAACTCAACCCAATCAGGAGGAGAGTTTTTGACTTCCTCTACAAACAGTGAGTTTGGTTATTTATCTATTTGAATGAGAAATCGAACAATGTTGAGCCTTTCTTTGTATTGTTATATATGCAGTAAACTTCGTTGGATGAATGCGGGGTATAAGCACAAAGATGCATCGAAATTGGCAGATCTGTTAGCTTTCAGGAAGGTGATGATTCAAAACTCAAGACATGGCATAACCATTTCACCAATCTCTGTTAACTTATAATTACTTCCTTTGTTGTTTGTGTAGGTTAAAGCTAAGTTGGGAGGTAGGATTCGGCTGATAGTATCTGGTGGTGCGCCCTTGAGCGCTGAGGTTGAAGAGTTCTTGAGAGTCACTTCTTGTGCCTTTGTAGTCCAAGGCTATGGTAATAAAGAACTGAACTGCCATTTCTTGGAGTTTTGAGCTGGAGTGGAATTATGTGCTTATGATTGATGGGGGGTTATTTCTTCTTGTGATTCTTTCAGGTTTGACAGAAACTTGTGGACCAACTACTATAAGCTTTCCTGATGAAATGTGCATGCTTGGCACAGTTGGTGTTGTGTCTGTGCACAACGAGCTCCGTCTGGAGGAGGTTCCCGACATGGGATACAATCCACTTGCCAATCCTTCTCGTGGCGAGATATGTGTGAGAGGAAAAACAGTGTTTTCCGGATACTACAAGAATCCTGAACTGACTAAAGAAAGCATACAAGATGGATGGTTTCATACAGGTTGAGGCAACGAGTCATGTCCTGTCAAACACAAACAAACAAAATATTCACCCATAGTTTGTGTTTGTTTCCTTACGTACGTTCGTTCGTTGGTTGGTTGGTTGTTTTTCAGGTGATATTGGAGAGATGCATCCCAATGGAGTTATAAAAGTTATTGATAGGAAGAAGAATCTTATAAAACTGTCTCAAGGAGAGTATGTTGCACTTGAGTATTTGGAAAATGTATATACAATCACTCCCATTGTGGAAGATGTGAGCATCTTTTTCAACTCGATTGATTTGTTTTAACTGAACAAGAAAACTTGATGATTGATGATGATTTTTCTTTTTTTGTATTGAAGATCTGGGTGTATGGGAACAGCTTCAAGTCATCTCTGGTTGCAGTAGTTGTGCCACATGAAGAGAACACCAAAAGCTGGGCATATAAGAATGGTCACATGGGTTCCATGTCTGAGCTATGTTCTCTTGAACAGCTAAGGACTTATGTCCTCTCAGAGCTTAAGATTACAGCTGAGAGAAACAAGGTAATATAATATTGATGGCTTAATTTCTTTCTCGTCCGTGTAGAAACTTCTTGTTGATGTCATCCGACGTTTTTCGTAGATCTGATTCACTCAATTCGTACTCGAACTTCTCCTACACATGATGTGTTAGTGAAGACCAGTGCGACGCACTGGAATTCACCCTAGTGTGAGTGAGTGAGTGAGTGAGTGAACCAGACTTACAATATAAAATTCATTTTTGTGTGAGATTTATATGAGTGGCTCCCTCCTTTTGATTGGTAGGGAGTATTTACGAAACACATATGTTGAATCTGAACAAATGTGATCCATATCGTGGGTCATTTAGTGGACCATGGACCAGACCATGTGGGCCCGAGGTCGGTCTTGGGCTTAATGTGTCAATTTGGACCGAACCAGACTGAAATTAGCAAACTTAGGCCAATTAGACAAAATGGGTCAGCATTGTCCTGCACACGGCTATGGGCAACACAGTTGCGTGTCATGCCACGGCCGTGTATTGGAGTTTGGGGTCCAATATTTTGTGTATCATCAAATATTTTTTATGTGTGCGTTCTATGAACAGAGTTCGTTTTATTTGCTTTGTCCGAATAAAAGCAATATGACTTTCTTTAATTCAGCTGAGAGGTTTTGAGTCCATAAAAGGGGTCATTCTGGAACCCAAAATCTTGGACATGGAAAGAGATTTTGTGACTGCAACAATGAAGAAGAAAAGAAATATACTGTATCAATACTATCAGGTACCATTGAATAGCTTCTCTTCATGTATACTTGTTGAAAAGAAAAACCCGACTTTTTGAGTCTCATGAGCTATTTAACATTGTGCAGGTAGAAATTGATGAGCTCTACCGAAAATTGGCCAAGAAATGAGAGTGTTGAGTATTGCAAATCAATTGGGACAGTTCGAGAGTGATTTGGATTTTGTCATCAATATGTTTGATGATTGATTTGCATAGAAAAATAAGGAAATGGAAGCTCCTCACTCCTAATAGCTAGTTCTTAGTATTTAAGGTTTGTCGCAGATGAGTGATTCTGTGTATTTTCCTAATATATCGTCACAGATAATGAACTAAATTTGGGTTTTATCACCACAGATTCTAAATAAATGCTTGTTTCGAAGGAGACATTCTTGAAGACAAATTGCAAAATAAACCAGGCAGTGTTTGAATAAACTTATAAGTTGATCAAAACTGGCTTACAAAAACTAATCTGCTCACAAGTTTTCCCCTTTATTTCTTGCAGAAACTGACTTACTTGCATTAGAAGCCACTTACATAATTTACAGTGTCATGATAATTCCAGGATCCAACTAAATTCGATCCCTGAAACATCCAACATGTGTGAGAAAACTCCCATACGCATCAAACTTGACAACACCTAAAATTTCGAAATTGAAACATCCAAATAATGTGAATACAATACCGAACTATAGTTACTACAATGACCCTAACTACTAGTCCAACGAATTGGCACAAAATATTTTGCTATTTCCCCCATTTTCCTGTATTAACCAGGTACTATGCTCCATCAGGGAGAACCAGAAAACTGTTATATTCTTCTTCCCGTGAAGAAAAAACTAGAAAGGCATCTGATGAACTTAAATAAATCTCTCATTTTTTGTTTTTCGTTTCCTCCCTTTCTCTCTCCCTCTTCTTGCACAGCTTCTCCAGAACACGTTTGGCCTCACACTGAGGGAAATTTGCAAGGTCATAGTAGTGTGGTGCTACGTCAACTAGCCTGCAACACATCAAACAGTGAAACAAGCAAGGCAGATGATATCAGTTGAACACTGAACAATCCGATTCCCCCTGGATGGAGAAACTAGTAGGCAAGAATAGAATCCGCTTATTTTTCAAAATGAATAAAGAATAACAGAAGCAAAACCAATTCATGAATAGAAACTAACCATTCACCGCGAACGTCTGTCACCGTGCGAATAAAATTTCTACTGGTTAAGACATACTCATTATAAATAACCCACTCAGGCTTATGATCCAGACAGTTCGAGGGATGCAAGTGCACAACCTGAATAAGAAAGAAAATATGATTCAAAGTCAACAAAAATGGAAGCTACACACCTCAAGATCATTTACAGTTGGCACATATTGAGGAACTGATAACAAATGAATCATATGGATACGTACTTGGTTGTCTTTGACAGTCAAATAATGTCCAGTGCGCTCCAGATGAGCTACCTGCATGAAATATCCAGCTAGCATAGCCTTTCTGATGTTGACATAGTAGTCACGGCTGTTGAAATCTGTGCTGCATAACTTGAGGTTGAACCTTGACATGATGCGTACCAGCTGCTGTCTCACATTATCAGCAGATTTAAGTGCCCTGTGATTGACAAAATTCTCATAGCACCAAGATGGGTCTTCATCTGCAACCACCACAAGATAGAGAATATTTGAATTGCAATAAGTTGCCGATCAAAAAAAAAATTGCAATAAGATCAATGATAACTGCAGAATAGTAGTGAGAATGAATGCGCAGGTACTCACTGTTCTGCTTGTATGCGTGATATACATTCAGGAGCGTAAGGTGATCCCCGTCAATGTGCCCAAACCTAGCTTTAGCTTCATCTGCAGCTTTTTGCGCCTCCCTAGGCCGGACAAAGCAATTGGGTACTAAAGAAAGAAATTGGTTATCACAGAGGAGGCCCACGGTAGGTCAGCAGATGCATAGAGGCGAGACCACACCATTTGCTTCATGAGAGTATACTGAGAAACTGCAACTATCTGCATCAGCACTTAAAGCAATCCTTCGGTGCATGCCAACCGACAAGACAGTTGCTGATGACAACCTAACTAGACACGATGACTGTCACTGCATGCATATTTACTATACACATGCAGTTACAAGACTGACAATGTATGAGCACATCCGTGCACAAGGAAATAGGCGGGCATGCATCTGCAGCCCACCTGACCTACTGAACCATGTAATTAAGAAGAGACATTAAAGACAAAGTAAAACAATACACAGGATATAACGTACCTGAAAGCATGGCTGAAACTGAAAGAATTTCATTTGAACAGTTGAACTCAGGGCTGACAACAAGCATTTTTGACATCTGCGGATCTAGAGGAAACTCGCTCATAATCTCCCCCAGCTTTGTCAAGTTACCTTCGTCATCTAATGCTCCCAAGTAATTCAGTACCTCCAAGGCTCGCATCAAAGTCTCAGGAGCTGGTGGGTCCATAAAATCAAAATGAACTAGATCATCTATTCCTAGTTTCTTCAAGGTGAGAACTGTATTTGCAAGGTTAGACCGCAAAATTTCTGGGTAGGTCTGTGGCTGAAGATCATTATTGAAACTCTTCTCGGTGTATAGTCTGAAACACTTTCCTGGCTGAGTTCTACCAGCACGACCTGATCTCTGGTGTGCACTTGCCTTTGATATTGGCGACACCAACAAAGATTCAACGCGAACCCGTGGGTTATATACTTTCTGTTTAGCAAATCCAGGGTCAATAACATAAACTATACCATCAATTGTCAAGGAAGTTTCAGCAATGTTTGTTGACACCACAATTTTCCTTCCCGCAGGGCCACCCTCTTTCAGTGGAGGCGGGGCCGGTTCAAAGATCTTCTGCTGCATAGCTGGCGGAAGAGTTGAATAAAGAGGCACAGCCTTAATAGGGCCAACCTGATCTCCCAGATTTGAAATTTCCTTCGATATTTTACGACAAGCATCTTCTATCTCCTCCTCGCCTGTAAGGAAAACAAGTATGTCTCCAGGAGGTTCACATGTGTGTATTTGCACAACAGTTCGAATAGCTGCCTCCAAGTAATCCCTCTCAGGTTCCTGGGTATAGAAAATTTCCACAGGATGGAGCCTGCCAGGGACTTTCATAAGAGGGGCACCAAAGAAGTAGCCTTGAAACTTTTCAGCCTCAAGGGTAGCACTCATTACAACTAGCTTCAGATCAGGTCTATTTTTCAATACCTCCTTTAGCAGACCAAATAGAACATCTGTTGCCAAAGTTCTTTCGTGAGCCTCATCAAGGATTATTACTTTGTAACGCTCCAAAAGTGGATCTGTCATTGCTTCTCTTAAAAGCATACCATCAGTCAAATACCTGTCATTAAGACAAAAAACTATTTGATTAGCCGCATAGAAAGGCAATTGTAACATATAACAAAAAAGTTATAGCTGAAGAATGGTTCTTAAGTACATGGAACAAAAAAAAAAAACATACTTCAGCACGGTCCGTGCACTGCTGCAGTCTTCAAATCGAATGCTATAACCAACTTCTTCTCCAATAGTAACATCCATCTCTTCGGCAACACGTCGTGAAACAGACATTGCTGCCACCCTACGAGGCTGGGTGCATGCAACCATCATCTTCTTCCTTCTGTCAGGAGTCTCCAAATCAACCGCTTCCAAGACAAACTGAGGAATCTGTAGAACAAAAATAATTTATTATAGTTCATTATCCATCTTCAACCATTATCACAAAGATTTTTGCCAAAGGATTCATGCAGCTAACCCAACATTGTTGGGGAATGGTTTGGTTGTTGTTGTATCCATCTTCAACCATTAATGAAAATCAACTCAACACGTAAACATACTTTTGATCAGAGATTACTATCACTGACAACTTACCCATCTCGGAAACCATCATGTGTTCACCAATAAACATGATTTCCAACACCCCATATGGCCATACCATGCTTTGTTCAGGATTTTTATCATTGGAATCCATTCTAAATTCTCAATCTAGAATCCTGAACCAATTTGTTTAACCCAAATGCTACCTAAAAAGGCATATGCAACTTTTCTATGTTAATGTGACCCAATTCCCAAACTTTATCATATCAAATTCACGAATAAAACTAAATTGATCAAAAATCCTAACTTGAAAATCACCCTACAACATGAAGCAGCCAATGGAACCATATAATCGGTTCTGTTTCGGAAACTGACCTGAGTGGTTTTTCCACTACCAGTCTCACCAACGAGAATTAGAGTCTGGTTTTCCTTCAAGACCTGCAAGAACTCAGCCTTTTGATGCCAGACGGGAAGTGTCTTCCGCTTCTCCAAAATGTCATGGTACCTCTGGGAGTAGGGCCTCCCATTCCAGCGATTGATGAGACTGTTGGTGATGTTGCTCATCACAGCCGCCCCTCCGCTGTTGGTTTTGGCGAGTTTGGCCGAGATGGAGGTGTCGTCCACCATGTCGAACAAGCTCACCTTCCGCTTCCATCAAAACGCCGCAACAGAACTTGAAATTGGATCCGAATCGAAGAAACACTGGTTGCTTCTACTTTGAAGCCCTAATTGTAAAAATCCGTAAACCCTAAAAAAGTGAGATAGGAATCGGAAAGAGGAACAACAAGCACTGAATTTAAAAAAGAGGAAGAAAGAAGTCTCGAGAATTTTACAGAGAAACCCTCGGAGATCAGAACCATATTAAGCGCAAAATGGTTGGGCCAAGGCCCAGTATGTCATAAACCAACCTGGACTTAAAATCAAGTTCTCTTATGGGCTTATACATGGCATGATGATCACATTGCCATCAACATTTACCGATGGCTAAATTTAATTTAGGAATGGCAATGTGGCGGGGCGGGGGGGGGTTTTGAATTCCTCGATCCCTTTCCTATCTCTTTTCCCTTTCTCTATTCCAACCCCATAATTCCT
>JAYMTL010000247.1:0-11427 GCA_036897445.1 Pelargonium tetragonum | reverse complement strand
CTATGAAGAGTCTAAGTCTGATACAAAAAGGTATACAGATTCTTGATCTACACACTAAATTGAATGTTCGAACTACAACTTTGGAAACCCCTGTTTACAAGCACAAGTAGCAAGTAAGGATGCTTTAGAAATGGGAAGAGTTTGCTATAAACGGCTATAAAAGCTAGAGGTTTCAGTCAAGTCATAACGCTCGGATAAAGTGGGGTGAAATACAGCTACATTAACATTAGAGTTTGAGCTTTGGCTTATAAGTGTTCAAAATTGACTTTTCGCTTAGCTTGTTAAAAAGGATGTTTATGAGTAAAAATGTCAAAAGCCAAATTTACATACAACTGGGGTTTTCTTACCGGAGCACGTAAACCTTCTTTTTCACGGGAGTGGGGGCTTCCATCTTATTATAAAAGATAGAAAAGCTTGGCAATATACTAGGTTCTTTACTACTGGGGTAATTGGGACTTTATCTTCTTTCGGGAGATTCAAAACTTGAGATTAGTATACCAAAGAAGCAGGAAACAACTTTGTTAATTTTATAATAAGAACTTCTATAGGACCTAGAAACCTTTGTCATTTTTTTTTATGAAGCCTAAGCCTCAAAGTGTTTTCATTTTTTATTACCAAAAACTTCCACAATAACAAGGTGGTTAGTAGCTGGGCAGCGTCCCCTTCGTACTTTCCTACTAAATCTTAGGTTTCACTGAATGGGAGTTATACATAGGGTGTCCTTGCCAGAATTTGCTTATATCTGTTTGTTTAGAGAAAACCCCTTTATACAAGATACCCAATAAAGAGACGAAGAATCATTTTATTCTAAGCTTTTTTTGGCTAAGGGATAATGAATTCAGATCCTGTACACTTTTATAAATATACTTTATTAAAACGAACCTTTTTTGTACTCTTTTCTCATATAGCATAAAAGAGCATAAAGGAGATTTTAGTTTCTTCTGCCTAACCCAAAGAAGTCACGTGAACTTGAATGTAAAATGAATATAACTCAAGATCCGCTTTTCTTATGGATTCTAGAGACAGATGAAACTTTTTGCTATCTTCATTCTATTTTGATTTATATAGAGAAAATTTTCACACGTTTTCTTTTAGAAGGAACGCACTTGTAACAAATTTTGTATCTTGTCAAAGTGAATTAAGGGGTACCTTGTTTCTACGTGTTATTAGGTACCTGGGTACTGAAAAGAGAAATCCCCTCGCTAGCACAGTAAGTCCCAAAAGGACTCCTGTAAAAAGGGCCTCTTCCAAAGAAGTTAAAATTCCGACTAAGCTAACACTTATAGAGGAGAATGCCCCGGTAAGAGAAATTTCTCCAATCCAATATAGATCAGATCTCCCTCTACTAATGAAATACACCTATACCTTTCTCATTTTATAGACTTGACCCTAAAAATTCAATATCACAGCGGAACGAGCTCTCCCTCATAAGAATTTTTTTAACTTATAACTTTGAAAGGGAGTAACTACATCAACAAAAATGACGTAAGTCGTAGGTTAAAAATACTATACATATAAGGGAATACACTTCCTAAACTACTAAGAACAACTAAAAAAAAGAAGACTCAAGTAAAAACCCATAAAGAAATGAATTACTTAGATAAGATGCCAGGAAAAAGGTTGCGTTTATTTAGTCTTGTTTGGAAAGAGGTATTGTCTTTCTAGTTTGTATTAATTAATAGTATAAGATTGTACTACTTTCATTTAAGGTATCTTACTTTTTATCAATAGGGAGTCTAAGTTTCTTTTAGTAGTAGAATATTCTTGCTGACTGTAGCAAAGCGGAGGAACGGCGACTCCTTTTTGTATAGTAATAAACACAGATACCTTGACTACGTATTATTATGACTTAACTTGTTCTTTCTATCGACTTACGAGACTTAGATTAGACTTGATCTTCTTAGCCGCCATACTTTTCTTAGGAACTAGACCTATCTTACTTATGAACTGTACAACTCTTCAGAGCTTTGTTAGTCTTCTTCTTAGGAAGATTCCCTGTCCTTCATGGAGCTACTGTAGTTCTTCTATTATTGTACCTACTTATTCTGGCTTTTTTAGTATATAGGGTTCTTCTTATCTCTATTTATCTACTTTCTAAGTTTGTAATGGAATAAAGAAGAAAGAGTGTATAGGAGTTCCCTGAGTCTAATGTCTTCCTCTTGCTCTAGGTAGTTATTACGCTTAAAACTTATAGAACTTTGTAATACGTTATCCCTACTGAAGGCTTACGAAGGAGCTGTACAGTATAGATAGTTTAAGGTAATGTATACACCCACTAGGACAGCATTTCAACACCAATGCTTCTTCTGTTTCTTATAAACTATCTTTGAGTCTTGTACTTGTTTTCCTTTTAGATTGAGTTGTCTACTTGTTTGTGTTAGAATTAGAAGAGGAGGAAGAGAATAGGGAATGTCTTACTTTGGCTGTGATTGGGGTTACCTCTACTAGGGTCCCCGTGTAGCTAGATTGCTTTAGTTGTTACTTGTTCTAATTCTAATGTAGTGTTGTTCTAAGCTTATTACTCAATGTCTTATGGGTTAGACTTTTTTTATAGGCTAGTTTATAAGGGAGATTCCTCTTTTTGTTTTATTATACCCTAACCTTTCATTCTCTGTTTCTTGTCTGGAATAATCAGAAACCTATAACACGGGAACAAGCAATCCTTTACTTAAAGGCTAGGGAGCTCCCTCTACTAATAAAAGGAATCGAAGGAGACTTTAGAGATTACACCTTTTAAGGAAAGACTTTCAATAAAAACTAAAGAGAACAGATGCGTTAGAACAATACAAAAGCCTACTCTAGGGTCATTTGTGTGCACTTTAACAAAAGTTAGCACATCCTCTTTAACCTATTTTTAATGCTAAAGTATGCTCTTTCTTTTTTATACTGAGTTTATATATTTCATAGGGTGGTTTTTTCGAATTGTTTACTTTAGAGATAAAGAAGGTAATTGAAGGTCTTCCGATTCTTATCTTACTAGCTATATAAAGAAATTTTAATATACTTCCTATACCCTAAAAGAAGAAGTTCTCTTAGCTACAGTCAGGAAGGATATATACTGTTAAGGGTCTATCTTCTACAATTAAATACAATCAGAGTCATTAAGACTAACTAACTAAAAAACTCCCTATTGCCGATTCCTTTATACTACATATGAATTTCAAGACTTTTAATTAAGGGTCCTTACAAGAAGATAAAAATTCTAATAAGTAAGAGGCTCCTAATTTGGGCTGTTGCTATCTGCCAAAGTTTCTCCTCTATCTCTAGACGTAGTTTTTTGTTAACTCGTGGGCTATACTTGGCTATTTGGGATATGAAATTTTTTTAAATTTGAACCTGCAACAGCCCTCTTCTGAGTGTAAACTCGTTAAGTTTAGTCAAAAGAATATACGGGTCGTAGTACATTGTATAAGGTTTTTTATATTCCTCTTTCTTTTTCGGGGTAGACTTTGATGGAAAATAGAAAACTGTCTAGGCTTAAGGATTCTTGGTTAGTTTTACCAAGAAAATGTATATTTACTTATGAAAGGAGCTCCCCCGAAATAGAGAAGTCCTAAAAAAGTATACCAGAATTCTTTTTAAAAATAAAAAATAGGAAAATAGGCAGGCTTCTTTATCACAGGAGTTACTTTTATTCCTAGGCTTTCCCTAGGGCAGAACATTAGGAACGAATTCTTGTGCTTTTGTTGCAAAAAGACTCAAATCTTTCACATTTTAAGGGCGTAAGGAAATCGCATAGGTAAGATGACTCCTGTAAGGTACCCTGTTTTTGTATTGGCCTTTTTTTAGATTGAGGTTCTCTGTGATAGGTTAAAAACGATTTACTTTAAATTTTGGTAGTACTGAGTATCGGGTAAGAGACAGAAATTTAGAGCTTATAAAAAAATGCCGATGTTGGAATTTGCTTATTTGTGAGCTTAGGTATTGAAAGGGCCTATTACACCCCCTCGAGGATGTTAACAATATGGAGACCCCCATTAGAGATACTGGAGGTCTCTATTTCTAAAATCATTCCTTAACTTGTAAAACTAAGTTGACAAGGAAGGTTAAACAATTAGTTTAAGAGAGAATTTTTCATAGGTTCTAATCTTATGGTGTCTAGTTTAAACATGTAAGATTTGCCTTATCCAATAAAATATTAAGTCTTGGAATATATGAAATTTTTTATATCTTTCGAAAGTTTATTCCTTGATTAGGAGATTTTTTGCTTAATAAAAAAACAGATCTCCATAGCTACAGGTTACTAAGGGTTTTTTCTTATTCTTATATAGGCATTTGCTGGTAATCCTTGCTATGATTCCTTAGCCTAAATATAGTAATAAGCACTCCCCCTCTAATAAGGAAGTAAACAAAAGAAAGTACATTCAAGCATTTCAAGTACGCTCATCAAATAAGGTAATTTTCTTTTCACTCTAAGCACTTACTGAAATTAACCTTTTACAATATAGAAGTTGTAGTTATTAAAAAAAGGAGAAAGGAGGATTTGCCCTGATATAACCCTGGAAGTAAAGCTTATTCTTTTTTGAATGAAAAGGAGTATCCTGTACTAATGTCATACACTAGCTTTTTTAAATAATACAGACAAAAAAAGACGCCTATAAAGGATAACCCTTACGAATCCCAATGAAATTCTAGTAAGTCAGGCAAGACTCTTAAAGTCTTAAGGAACGGATTTCAAATAACTAAAAGGAACTAAGGCAACAAAACCCGATTCATTACAATGAGTAATACCTCTTAAAGAAAATCCTATATTATCTAAATCTAATACAAAACCTATTAATTACATTACCTTATCTATTCCTTATCTATTACTATCCATTAAGTAACTAATACCCTATAAGCTACAATATACAATACAAAAAAACTAATACAATAATATATTAATCTAACTATACTAACTAGCTACAAAGTAACACATAAGACAAGAACACTAACTAAGTCTAAGTACAGCTACCTCAAAGCTACATAAGCCCCTAGTACCCTAGCTACAGTAAAGACAAGTAGTACAGTAGAAACTCCCAAAAATCTCTATATCTATAGTTATAGCTCCCTGCCTTACACTTGACTCGTTGCCCTTAACTCAGCTTCTCAAAAATCTTGGATTAAAGGATAAGCCTCCCGCCTGACTTAGTTTATAACGCCCAGTTCTGTAAAAGTACTTACAAATTCCCAAAGAATTTAAATTAAAAAAGACCCTAGCGTAAATCTATCTCGAGTTCGAGACTTGCGGGGCCTTTAGGTTTTACTTCGATATTATTAAAAAGGAAATCTTTCTTTTGCATAGCTCTAAAAGCAGTGCCATATTACCAGTATTTGCTAACTTACTTCATTGCCGGAGAGACTTTTATTGATTGATGAGAAAGTTGAGGAATTTGAAACTTGTTCGGGTTTTCTACTTTAAGAGTGACCAGCTCTAGAATATAGGATTGACTGCTTCCTATACCGAATAGACATCCCATTCGAACCTACGCCATCAGATCTAAAGCACCCGCGCGTTACCAAAGAAAGAAGCTCTGATTAAAGAAATCCTTTTGCTATCCTATTCCTTCAATTCCTTTAAAGCAGTGAAACCCGAATTTAGAAAGGCAACTTAATATATATATATCTCAACTAACTAAAAGTACCCTAAACTAAACTCTCCGAGAACGCTAAAAAGCAAAGGGGTTTTTCATGTCTTAGTGAGCCGTACAACAAGAAACCTACTAAATGCTTTTTCAAAGATATGAAGATATGTATAAAAGACTCTTATAACTACTCACATATACCACAGGACTATTCTATTATGGGAATTCTTTACTATTTACTTAATGTGAGCGCTACAGAGAACCCTTTTTAAGACCAAAGGCAAATACAAAACGCTGGGAGCATAACAAAGAATTCGCAGAGGTACAAAGCGATCCAAAATAAGAATTAGAAAAATTTTTTACATAGTAGGAAAATCTAACTCTTGGAATAACAACTGGCTAAAGCGGTAACTTTAAAGCCTATGAAATTGTCAAGGGGTTCCATCTTAAAGCCTTACCAAACTTAGAAGCTTTGGAACAACTCCCTATTGAGTAGGTATCAAACAAAAAGATCTAACTAGGTAATAGGGGAAGTTTTTCTTTGACTTTTGGAGCACGCCAGAACCACAAAATTTAGACTAAGAAATACAGAAAAGGAGTCTCTCTTTGTTTTGTTACCAAACGAGAAGATACACAGCGACATCACTTTACTCCTATTTTTGTACTTATTGGTTGAGCAATAGTAGTACCGTGTGGGATAAACCTCCCTAGATACAGGAAGTTTGAGAGTTATTGATAAGATTTTAGCGTGCTAGTTATACTTTGAATTACTGAAATTCTTCTTCATTTCTTATAGATACCCATTTTCAAGTGATAAGAAGAAGTTTTTCTTGTACACAGGCTTAGCCAAGTTTCTTTTCGAGCTATGACTCTAATTTGTTCCTCTAATCTAAAAGGTCGGATACACCTTGTTTTTACCTACACCTACAAGAGACGCTAATATATAAGGAAATTGTCAAGTATAGGTACTGGGTACGAGCATTAGCTTATAACTACAAAGGAGAACTCCACACCAGCAAGATACATTGTGAAATAGATCGAAAAAATCTCTCGTACAAAGGGACTCCTTAAGAAGGCTAAATAACACTTATCCAGGAAAAATGTAGTACAGGCTTTTTCTAGGCACTTAGTCAAGACTTCCGTTAATTTTATACACCAAAAAACTTGTCTTGGAGACTTACTGTGAAATGTTGGTACTCTTTAATTACCCAGGTTACCGACTCAAAATAAAATTACAAAGACCCGATCTATGAAACCCCTCGAACATAAACAAAAAACTTATAACTACTTGTTAAGACAGAACCAAAATTAATAAAATAAGAATAAGAGAAACTCCCGAGCTATAATACAGAGACTAAAACTGTTAGATTAATTATCTTAATAGCCTGTGAAGTCAGACTTTTTTACTTCATTGTACGTTCTAAGATAAGAGTTTAGGGTATACTCGAAAGAAAGCGCTTTGTTAATAAGCATGCTATACTACACCGGAAACCCCTTTTTTGGTTTAAGGACTCCTTGAAAGGTCTGATCTGATTGGGGTGTCTTAACTTAGTTGTATAAAAGCATATAATTAATCTTTCTTGAGTTCAGTATATTGTTTTTTTTCCGAGTCCTTTTTGGAATTTTTCTCTTTTTAAATTTTCCCTCTAATCCTGATTTTTTAATTAACATATTATCAAAAGGGCACTCCATATATTACTGAAATTCCCTGACTTAAAGCTCGGGTCCCGGTCTCTTAACTCAATATAATTGCAATAATAAGCGGAGTATTTAGCTACAAAATTAACTGGATTAAAACTCTAACAAGTAAGAAGTCCTAGTCAAGTAAAGGAAATGAACACAAGGTTTCCTATAATGCTTGTTTTAGTATCTGGGGATTAAATAGGAAAGCCCGGGAGACCCCTTAATTGTTGTTCCTGTTTTTACATTCTTATTAAATCTAAAGGGTAAAGGAACTCGATTACTCTTCATAAAGCTATACAAGGCCCCTAATATTACCTAAAATTTCCTTCTTATTTAATGCAAACGTTAGACAAGTGTTAATATCGGTATAGCTCGGAGCGTCACTAGGAAAATCTCTCCTTACTGGAAGAGTTTTGATAATCTTGTAAGGATCCCTTTGTTATAGAAAAGCTTAACTTAGACCAAAATTCTGTTTACTACAAGACTTTGCGAAAGCAATCTATAAAATATAACAAAACTAAGCGAGTACTAAATTAAAATTTACAAGACTGGAGAAATACCTATTTATAGCTACGAAAAGGGAATTCTAGATATTAGAGTTTTACCTTTAAAGAAGTCTTAAGCTTGGATATAAATACTATAAGTCGGGTACTACTTTATTTTATCTGGATACCCACCATCTTGACCTAAAAGCTCGTTAGTCTAACTTTTAAAAGAAACTCATTTAACTAATCTAGAGCAAAATTTAGAGTATCCCCTTAGCCAATTAAGCAAAAAGTTTAAGGACACGCTCACAAATTAGAAACCTTGAACCCCATTAGAGAGCCGAGCTTCCTTTTTAACAGGTTCGCGTCGAGGTTTGTACCGAAAGCCATTTTATAAATAAGATAGGGGTCAGTCAAAAGACAAAGAAAAGGGATTTGGTACAAAATATATATATATATTTCAAAAACATCATTCTAAAACAAGTACTTAATCTTTTGTTATCTGCTTCCACTAGATAGTAGATAAATGCTATATACTACTCAGTTATATGGGATAGGTTTGGAGGTACTTTTGAAAAATAAGGTTGGTAAGAAAGTCCGTAGGCAATTGACAGTTATTTAATATCTTTTACGTCAAAATTTCAGAAAAATAGGTTAACAGTAGCGTACTGAGTTCGTTTAGTAACAATCCTTTTGTGCAATCAATCTAATTCTTAACTAAAGTCTCTCCGGCTAAAGTATTTAGTAGGGAAGTGTGCATCATCTTACAACCTGTTAGGCATTTATTCTTCGAGATTTTAAAAGTTCTACTTCCAAGAAAAAGTGGGGGTTCTGCAACAACAAAAATACCCCGATTTGCATATCAAGCTAGACACTGCGGGAATTTTCCTTTTATTCGGAGACCTTAAATTGAAACTTTGTTTCTTATAGACGGCATTTTTGACAAAAGTAAATCCCCGGTTAGAGAAGTAATCTTGGCTTGGAATGCGGGCCTGTTTGCATAAGTTTAAATTAAGCAGTCAACTTTTTTTAAAGAAATAGTACTGTGTGACTCCAGCTTTAAGGGCATAGGAAGAGAGGAAGTTCTTACATATGTATTAGAAAGCTCTATCTTGTCTTGGTCAATACTCGGATTTTGTAGTGGAAACCCTTACCACTTAAATTGCAGTTTATTCCTACTTTCTTTTGAGTGCATAATTTTCATACAATGTCTTTTTGTTTAGTTACTAGTTTCGTTATATATTGGATATTGGGGGTAAGTAAGGCTCCTAAGTTAAGGGATGGAGTTAGTCTTCGCGGATCAAGTTGAACAGGGTTGGCTCATTTTAAGGGGTTTGGTATTTCGAAAGGTATAGCTATAGCTGAGATACAGAATAAAGCTCTCAACAGTTAGATTGCAGATGTTGTCAATAAGGTAAGCTGGTATACTCAATATACTAAAACCCTAAGAAACTATAAAGTATTTGTTATAAGATATTGGCTCCAAGAAAAGGAAGGCTGCAGGGGCTAGAATAAGACTCATAACAACACAACTCGAATAGGGTAGTATAGGGAATAACAATAAGAGGTTGACCTCTGGCAAGAGTCGTACAGCCTATAACTATGAGAATCTATCCCTGAGGAAGGGTATACTGCTTAAGGAGGGAAGGTCTCCATAAGAAAGCAAGTAAATAATATATCTCTCTAAGTTTCCTTCCGTTTTCTATATTGAATTGAGGGAATCTCAGCGTAAAAGGGTTTTAAGGGAATTACCTGTAAACGAAACTAGAGTCCTTCGCCTCCCTGTTATTTTTTTACAAAGAAATCCCAAAAATAGAATTTTTTTCGTATCAGTAATTATAGGGTTCCCTATTAATAGGTACCTTGCAATGAAAAAAGTTCTTAAATAAGGGGATCCTGCATCTAACAAAAGGAATTTCGACTCAATATTTTAACTTTGAACTCTCTATGTCCCGATAGCAAGTACTTTCTATCCTTAGTTTACAAGCTTTAACTATATAGTTTTTGAACTTTTCTTATCCAAAAGCCTTAGCAATGTATTTAACGGGACACAAAGTAAACCCTCCTCTCTTAAAAAAGGAGCTGTTTTATTAAGTATTTTCTTTTCGGGATTTCCCTTAAAAGAATCTCTGACACTTCCTCTAGTCAAAACTTCCTGGCGGGTTATTCCAATAGGGCACCCACCCAAACCTCTATTAAGTAAAAGTAAATAATATCCCCTTTTATATAGAACCTAACTCCCTTGAGATCTCCCACCCGCTTTTTTCCTTCCCTTAAGTTTAAAATACTGGTAGAGATTCCTTGTAACATTCTAATAGCGCTAGTCAAGCCATTACTTTTGCACTTGAGTGTTCCTTGTTTTAAGATACCTTATTCTTCCTTATAATTTCATTTTGTACTTTTTCTAGCTGCTATACTAAGTGATATCTCCCATCAGAACTTTTTTATGCTCGCTTAACTCTAATTTATCTGGTTAATATTTCATAAATGCGGTTTCAAGTCCTATAACTACTAAGGAGAGGAGACGGAACTTCTAAACTTAGTTCTCTATTCACAACAACTTTGAGGAAAGACTTAGTCGAAAGCATTATAACAAAAAGTTTCCCAAGAGCTCGCTTCCTATAAAAAGGGCTATAATACAGGAACAGAAGTGCTAAATCTAACAGTTCAGTAAAAGGGAACCCTGTAAAAACTCGAGCGCATAATACAAAAGTTAGAGCTTCGTCAATATCTTGGACTAAGTAGGAAAAGAACCAAAAAAGCAAGAAAAAAAGGTCTTAAATCTGCTTTTACTCGATAGTAGCTTCAGCGTAACACGAATTATTTTATTAGTAGATATCCAAACTAGACCGGACAAGCTCTTTCCTAGACCCTTTTGAGGATATCTTGTAATGAAAAAGTCCCCGTATAGACAAATTAAAACAGAGAAAATAAAACTCGTGATTTTTTAAAGACTTATACTAGTTAGGCTTTGTACTAGTTTCTTAACCTTTAATTAATAGAAAAAGAAAGTGTTCAGTCGAGCGAGTTACCATTCTGACTCGGGTTTTATAAAACAGAAATATTCTAAAGGAGGCCGTGGTTTGGGTTGCTATAAGTTAACTTTTTTGAGAGCTAGTTATTCATAAGTTTGTACGTAAGAGATAAAGGGACTTATTAAAAAATGTCAAATCCCGATAGAGGAAATATTGCCTTGCTTGTTACAAAAGCGCCCTCTGTTATAAAGAAAAAATTTTAAATAAGGAAACTTATATTTACTAAGTCAAGAAAGAGTTCTTTGTATCACTTAATTAGCAAATTGAGTCTGTTCGAAGACTAGTCTCTTGGCTCATGTATTCTTGTATTATGGAATATAGATAAAAGCCAGATATAAGGTATCATTTCAATATTAAAAAGGAATTCGTAAAAATACTCAGAACTGGAGGTTACACAGGGATATTATAGCTAGCAGAGACTTTTTGAAAATATAACACAGGCTTAATTTG
Source organism: Pelargonium tetragonum (assembly GCA_036897445.1). Lineage (NCBI taxonomy): Eukaryota > Viridiplantae > Streptophyta > Magnoliopsida > Geraniales > Geraniaceae > Pelargonium > Pelargonium tetragonum. Next base: position 210 of record JAYMTL010000247.1, on the reverse strand, counting down.
AGTTCTTTTGAGTTCTAATTTAAACTGATAGGAAATCCCTTTTTAGAGGCAACTTTACTTTAGTAAAGTTGGAAAATAGGAATTCATTAAACTTTCTTTCGAACAGAATATCTTGAAGCAGGAGTATACTACCTATTTAAAATAAAGAGTTGTAAAAAGCATGTCTTAAAAGCTAAAAAGTCAGTCTTTCAATAACTACTTGTCGGTTCA
>JAYMTL010000246.1:0-11491 GCA_036897445.1 Pelargonium tetragonum | reverse complement strand
GAACTATAATGGGGAGACTCCTTACTTAATAACAAGTAAGACAATCTATTCATTTCTATTCCATAACTATATAATAGATATGTGATACATTAATATTAAGAAAACTTTACTCAAGGATATCTTTTTCTTCTATGGGATCTATCTCCTAGTTCTAAGGCAATGATAACAGATAGTTGTAGCTATTAGTATACCTGGTTGGAAGGAATTCCAGGAGCTAATGGAGGACGGTCCTTTGCTCTTTTTCTTCTTGTAGAGCTTCCTTGTACTTGTAAGCTGATTCCTCCTTCTTCTGCGTGTGTAAGTCAGTAACTGAGCGCCGATAAATGAGTAATATAGATTCTTGTCTAAATGCTAAAGGAATTTAAGGGCTTATAGACTTTCTTGTTAGTTAGTTTGACACAGTTAAGGAGTCTAATAGTTACAGAATATTATAGAACAAGTAACAGAATACATAAAAGGATTCTCTTCTTTAGAGCTAATGTCCTTGCTTTTAAGGTAAGCTGGTACTTGTAAGCAGTAGCTTCTAGAATTGACTTATAGAATTTCTCGGTCTTCAGGACTTTTTTAAGCTATTCTAATATAGTCAAAGTAACTTTTAGTAAATGGAGATACCCTTTTCTTGAGACTCTGATAGGTAGGACTTTATTAGAAGAGAGAGTGTTGTATTCCCCGGGCGCTTTTGGAGCTACTGTATTCTTGTCTTTTTTAATAGATTCTATTTATTGGTAAGAAAGTTAGAGTCATTCTAGTGTACTAACTTGAATTCCTCATGTTATCTGTTCTTATCGAAAAGGAGAAGAAAACTTGTGCATACATAAATTCATCTACCCAAGCGAAGGGAGGGAAATTCTGGTATTTTAAATGGAACACCTTACACTATAAAGCCTACAACTGGAAAAACTTTCACTTCACAGGAAATTCTTTAGCTTTCATTCTTTTTCTTACCTCAAAAACTTGAAATGAGAATCACTATTCTCTTACAGACCTAAACGACGTACAACTTCTGCGCTAGACTTTTGCCGATGGAACTCCTTTCTTTTCCCCGAAGACAACTACAATTCGGTTAGGAAACAGAAAAGTTATGTCCATTACTTACAGATATAAAATATCTTCCGTTTCTGTCTTTGCCTGCTAGCAGAGTGAGGAGTCCGGTGTTTGTTACTCTGTTTCTACTTATAATTATAGGGTGGATAAGCTAAAGTATACTACTTTCCTATTGGCCTGCTCTAAATGAGAGAGTTTGACATGGATACCCTTTTTAACTCGTGGGTTAGGTTGCATAGAGTTCTGTAGGCAAACCGGGATAGTAGGTATCATTTATCACGAAGGGGGCGGCTCGTTCTAAATAAATTGCAAAGTCTGAATGAAAGAGTTAGGGCTGCCAGAGATTCTAGAGTATGATACGCAAGAAAAAGGGTACCTAGGGAGTCCACTTTGACACGATTCAATTTACATTTCAATTCCCTTTTTAATGATTTTGACCTTAGTCAGTACTGGATTCAAGTAAGGGATTGCCTTGAACCTATAAGGTTTCCTTTGTTTCAAATCTTTCTAAAGCTGCGTTCTCTTATCTCCCAGGCGGGTCTAGGTTAAGGAGGCCTCACTCAAGAGTAAATGGTCAAAACCGGGTTTATAGGAATGCCCGAAAGATAAGGGGAAAGTCTAATAAGGTAAAAAGCTTGATAGGCTAACTTCTGTTTTAACGCACGTAAATTGTTGTACAAGAAAATTGAGAGTTGTTATCCTTAGTTCTTAGTTAGCTAGTGAAAAAAGGGTTTTTTAAGAGGAAAGTAGGTAGGAAAAGGTCTGGTTGTAGCTTAAAGTAAATAGGAAGAAGTAGATTTAGCAGAGCAATTCGAGAATGATATAGGAAAGATTGACTCTAAATAAAGAGGTCAAATAGGAATGAAAAGTATAGGGCTTTCCTGGGTTTACCTATAATTTCTAAATAGAGTTCGCGATTAGAACCCTTTTTCACTTTCTTAATATGTCAAGTTTTAGGTAGTATAGAGGTAAGCTTTTTCTAGAATCAATTTCTAAGCCAGCCTCTTCCGTTTAAGAGGACGAATACTAGTTCGGGGGTTCTATAGTGGTAAATTGTACATGAAATGAAGTTTGACTTTACATTAGGTTCATTCCTATTATTTATTGCAAGTAGAAAGTACGCCTAAATCTAAGAGTAAGCAATTCTAAGTTTCCGAGCAAGCCCTCGTTATTGAGTAAGTTTTTTTAGAACAGGAAGAGGAAAGAGATTTAAGCAAGCAAGGATCCTAGTCACTAAGCAAGAATTTTTTGGGGTCTTTCCTTATAGGTGCTTCACGAGACAGGGATTTGAAGAGTAAGAGGGACAGTGAGTTTCCTGGATTTTAGTAAGTCTAAATTGAAAACTCAAGTATGGAGATAGCTGGATTTCCTAGGTTTCTCTTTCTAAGATTTTTGTAGGATTGGAACCATTTTGAATAGAGTGTTTTCCAAAGTCTAGCTCTGTAAAAAAAGAAACAGATGTAGAGAAAGTAGATAAGCAATTCAAGAGGGTCTAAGAAATCCTGGTAGTAAACAGGTCAAAATAGGGCACCGCCTACCTACTTTAGTATTGAAAACTTAGGATCAAAGCTCTTCTAGATAGAGTTTTTTGCCAGGTTTCACTTCCTCTTTTCTGAGTTAGAAAGAAAGGGGTTAAGCTTAACGAGACAAGGTATACAGCGTAAGTAAAAAAGTCAAAAGTAAGGATATAGAGGTATCTGGATTTCCTTTTGGGTTAAGTTAATAGAGTTCAGTGGGTAACCTAGGATAGACAGGTGTAGCATTTTCTCAAGTCAAGAAAAGGGGCTCCCTTTAAAAAAGGCTTTGAAATAGGTTGAATAGGCAAAATTTCGGGGTACCTAAAGTACAGATAATTGACATTTGGGGCAGTAACTGAGTCTTCTTCGTATTGAAATTGGGTATTGTAAGGTCCGGTATTGCTAGTAAATTAGAAGCTCTTTTTTATGCTTTCTTTTCATTTCTGATTGAACATTTACGAGACCCTAGGCTACTTCAAAGTTCTCCTTTTCTAGAGTCTTTCATTCACAATGTTCTTATCTAAGTGATTCTTTGTTCTTGTTACTAGGGAGAAATTCTTTCATTTTGTCTATTTGAGAGGCGTAAACTTTTTCTTACTTATAGGGGTGATCCTCTTTTTTTTTCTATTTCTATATAATCTTTTCTTTCCAAAAAGAAGTTGGGAATACCTTTTGACACTAACCTACTACTACTAACTCAGTCTAAGAAACCAAAGAAGAATGGAGCAATGAAAACAAAGAAAAGAAGTAAAACAACGAAGTCAAGCAAAAGAGAAAACATAAGTTTCATTTGGCTCATGCCCTATCATTATTCTATTATATACTAAGCAACTCCTATACTAAGAATAAAGTACTATAGTAGCTCCATCCCAAATCCTGTTATCCTGCTATGTTATGTTTTATGTTAGCCTTACTTCCCCTAATCTTGGTTAGGTCTATCTCTCTTGTCCTACTCAGTCTCAGTTCAGTCTCATACAGAATCTAAAACAAAAGAAGAAAACAATTAAAGCAAAGAGTACTAAAGAAGATCAAATCCGGATACAGAAGAAGAGTGCAGAATAATTTAATAATAAAGGGACAGCTACAAAAAGACAGATTATACAGAGTCTGAATACAAATCAAAGTCAGAAGCAATGGTTACTTAGTAAGGTGGTTCCCAATTTGACCTAATTGCCGTTCGTTTTTACTATGTTTCTTTTGAATGACTTGCTTGAGATAGTTAGCTGTTCGATCTAGAAGTCAGAGGCAAGAAGAAAGCAAACACTTGTTTTAGAAAAAAATGCCACTCCTATTAATAAGCGGAACTAGAACCGTTGACCTAGCCTTTTTGACTTGACTTCGAAGACCGGTCAGGCTAATACATACTAACTACATAGCTATACTTACTAATAAAAGTAAGGCACTAAAACTAAAGAGGACTCACTCCTATACTCTATGTGCTAGCTAAACTACAGATAAGAAAAGAGGTAATAACCTTAACAACAAGACATATTTAACTAAGAAGTAAGATAGGTAAAATTGTAAAAGAACTCCTTACAGGTAAGAGTGTTGCTTCAGTGACCCTTTGGTTTACATTACAGGTGTTCCAGAGAAAGTAGTTTATAGGAGTTTGTCTCTTATAAGATAAGGGCAGGTAATGCAATTAACAAGAATAAGAAAGCTTTCAAGACTGAGCATAGCTTATAGGTAACAAAGGTATAGCTATTAATAGAGTTACCCCTGAGTTAAGGTCCGTAAGCAGGGCTTCGCACCTTTTTTCTGTACTTTGGTTCAAGCTTTTTTAAGGAATAAAAGTGCCAAAGCAAGGAATTTCAGTAATGAAGTCAAAAAGGTTTCATACTTCATTGTTGTAGGTTATAAAAAAGGGTTGACTATTATAATACAAACTCCAAGCATTTTTCTTACTCAGGTAGACTTAGGTCAGCTACAGTTACGTATTATTTACTAGGTTTCTCTGTAGCAATAACTCCAAGTACAAGAAGAGGAGTATACCTTAAACTAAGACTACATTAGCTATCATCCCTTTTTCCCAAAGCCCCCTATCGCTACGAGATAAAGAATACAGATAAGCTCCATAACAACAATAAGACAGGTACGGGTATTATCAAGAAGGGTTCAAGCTTATAAGATATAACGGATTATGGAAATTGGGTATTTTGAGAGTAACCAGCGGGTGAAAGATTTTTGGCGCTTAGGTCGTGAGGAATAGAATCCATTTACTTACCGCTTCTTAAAGTCTTCAAGATATGGGATCTAGCTTCTTAAGAAAGTTATCTCAAAGGAAAAGTCTTTTACGTAACTCAAGAACAAGTGAAGTCAAAGAAAGAAGAAAGGCCCTAGGAGGTGTTATCAACGTACTACTAGAATGAGGGACCTTTACTCTGCAAAGCTGCAGTCAGGAAAAGGGACGTATCTCTATAAGGTTTCCTCTCTCCTTAATGATAAAAGCAGAAGTAGGAGGTCTTATCCTTAACAAAGCGAGTCATTAACTATTGACTAAGGAAAGATTATTAACCAGTAGCTTTCTAAAAGTAAAGTAAGAAAGGGTCCTTTATTAACTTAAAAATCATCCTCTAAGTTTAGAAAGTTTTATAGTATATGGGACTTGAACTTGTGGTTTTTAAGAATTTTATATGCTGTTCTAACTCCAATGAAAAGATGTCAAATAATAAATAGACAACTTTGACGTATGATTTAAAGATCTTCCTATTCCTATTTTAAAGTTAAAAAAAGTTTATCTAAATCTAAAAGATTTTCAGTATTACTTTTTTTTGGAATCCTAAGACTATAAAGGTTTTATAGGTATCAAGAAGTGTCTAGTTCCTAAGACTCATAAGAAAGATGGAATTCTTAAAAAGTATAAGATATCTTTTCTTCTCTTCCTGAATTGAAATCCAAGGAGGGTCTAATGAAAGGGCCGTTTAGAAAACCGGAGAATCTTAGAATTTAGTTATTTGTAGAGCTCTTATCTTAGGATAACCGGGAGTTTTCTAACAAATTACATACCATATTGAGGGCTCTCGTTAAAGATGGTGATGTATGGATCGAGGCTACTATCTTAATCTTAGATTGGATTTGCTAAAAAAGGTTTATTAAAAGCATGGGCTTGGTTCTAAGAACTTATTTGTCATACTATACTATGGAGATTGAGAGTTAGAGGATAATAGTATGCACTAGACTTTTGAGAATTTTTACTAGAAGGGGTCCCCTTGTAGCTGCTATAGACCCCTATCCTTTTTGAAGTACTTATAATATAGGTACTCTAAGACTCCAACTTTAAACGTCTTTTAGTTACAAAGTAGTCCTTAGATTTAAGATGTTTTTTATAAATCCCCGAACGAGTGGTGTAGGGTTTTCAAAGATACAAAATTGAATAGGTGCCCTTTTTTACAGTCGGGAAGCCCTGATAGGGTAAAGATTTAAGGTTTATGCTTTATATAAGGGGCCCTCCGAAGAGTGAGTCCAACAATTTGAGGCAGATTGCGTAGATAATAAGTGGGAATGATTTTTAAAAGATTTTTTTACTTTAAGTTAAGTTCCTATTTTCGGAATTCTGCAGTACATTTTATAAGGTAAAAAATCCTTTTGCTCTCAAAAATCTTTAAAGGATAAACTTTATTCGAGAGTCTCGCGTAAGTATATAAAGGGCTCTCTTTACAAAATCTCATTATAAAAAAAGTTATAGGTATACTTAATAAACCTGGAAAAACCTTTAGCTACCTTACCAACTAAGGATTTCCTCAGTTATCTTTCTTTTGGAGTTCTAAAGGAAAGAACTTAAATATTTAATGCGGAGTAACCCTTTTTAGTTCAATTTCCTAAAAGAAGCTTCCCCGAACTATTCAATTTGTTTACTTTTGGTCTTAAGTGATTCTGACTTAAAAGGGTAAAATAGATAGAATAAGAAGAAAACAAAGTCCATGAACTAGAGAACCCTAAAAACTTTTCTTCCACTAGATAGTCTTTTTCTAAGTCTGTTTACTTGGTATCTTAAATTACTAAGAAGCAGAAAGTCTGTCAAATAAGAAGCAAGTAAGTCAAAGTCAGCAGCTGGGTCAAGGTCAAATCAATCAAGTAAGTCAGTTAGGTCAACTAGCTCGGCTAAGCCAGAATCAGCTAGGTCAAAGTCAATATTTGCTGTTGCTTATTCATGTACTACCATTACTCTACACTTACTATACATCAACCTCCCAAACTCCAAAAGTTTACTAGGGGTGTACGTATTCCCACACTCCTTAGTCTCTTCCGTATCGATAAACAAGTAACGCCTTGATTGAAGAAGTCAACCTATAAACTAATAAAACAACTAGAAGGGCATTCGCGCCTTAAAATCCCCTATTGTAACATATAAAGAAAGAGCAACTAACCCGTATACTCGTACCTATTAGATATAGTCTATTACCCTATTACTAACTACAGTATACTCTCTTACTCTTATAACTGCCTAGCTTACATACCCGTCTCCCCTATTAGCTTATCTGCTTCCTTCTAGCTCTAGGTATACGCCCCCCTCTATAACTCTCTTCTATAAGTATAAGTAAGACACTAACTAACCTCCTATGCCTAATACAACTAATACAGTAAGATAAGTAATCTCATAGCTACAGTAAGGAATCCCATAGGCTGCTACTCCATACGTACTATCTTTCCTTCTTAGATATACTTAGGTAAGTATAGCGTCTGCTTCTCCTAATACAAATAAGAATCAAGCACAGAATCTAGCATCAATTGAAAGGAATCTAGAACATTAAAGAAGTAGCAGCATAAGTAATCCAAAGAAGTTGTTACGCGTATGTGTTATCATAATGAAACAAAGACTTATAAGCGTCCCTCCCTATTTATAAGGGATACCCATACAAGTTACTTTACCGACCCCTTCCCAAAAAGTCTCCTTGTGGTTTTGCAAAGGAGTTTGAGTCCCGCACAGGTTGCACTTAAAGTACTCCTACGAATACTAGATAATGAAAATGTCGATATGTATAGCTCTGGTCTTACCCAACAAAAAGAAAAAGTGCTTAAATCCTAATCATACTCACGAATGCCTAGTCTAAGCTAAAAAGTTGTGTAATGAGTTCTTTTTTGCATCAGTACCTAATACGGATAAAAAGGGTTTGCAGGACAGGCTGAATTATACTACGAAGGTAGAGTGCTGACTAAAGTAAGCAGCTTCTATATAATATAATAAAGGAGGGGTAGGCTACCGGGACCCAGTGGGTTCCTGGTAAATAAAAGCATAACCTTATCTATTATACAAAGACTCCTAAAAAATTGAGATTCTTCTATATAGATCTTTTGAAGAATTCTGGCAATAAAAATTTGGATTAAAGAAAAAGAGAGTAACTGGTACTTCATAAATTGGAATTTCAATAAGGAAAGCTCGCAAACCCAAGGGGACTCACCTTTGAAGGACTTTTATGATATTAAGAAGGTGATACCTTCTTTCTTATTTACTTTGAGATTCGCTTTTGTTTAGTAGAGCGACTCTGTCAATATACCTTTGACTTGATAAGGAAAAACCTTTTTGCTCTTTTAAGAAAGACCCCACAAAGGATTCCCTTTACTGGGCTGTTCAGCGATTTCATACCTCTTCTATTTTATTGAATTAGCATAAGCTTTCCTTTTAGGGATCTACTATGACCCTTTTTCTGAGCCAATGCTTTTTGAACGTTACTATCCCGGGCCTCCTTTCTTCTTTCTCCGTTTACTTTAATTTCTCAACATCTATTTTAATGTGTCACCTCTCTTTTATAATTAATAAAAAGTGTCCGCAAGACTTTTCTTATCTACATCTACTACTATAATGAATCTTTATCCATCCTCATAGTAAATTTAGAAACCTGCTTACACGTAGATTGCAGCCTTAAATGAAAGGCTCAAGTCCTCCTCGTGTTGGAATTTTTAGGGCTCTAAAAGCTAAAATGAAAAGTATATAATAAGTAATACTGACTCTCGACAAGGAGTTTTGAAACTCCGTTTACTAACAAGGTTTTAAAGAAGCCGAAAGACCGGGGTTTATTCTTATATGTCCGGGTTCCCAGGATCAATTCTCCCTAAGTAAAAAGGACCCTGCTCTATCTATTTTCAATTCACATTCCCGATTTACTTGTTTAACTAAAGAAGTCCTAACCCTTTTTATTTTGACTCTAAAGCTCTATCTTAATTCAGTTTCCGTATGGTTCAATCTTTCTTACTTTTTTTTTACACAGACCAAAAAGGAGTGAACTTCACGTAGAAATTTATAGAATATTTCTCTAATTAAAGAGGAATCCCCTCACGTAAGAGAGTACTTCTTGTAAAAAGCAGCCCCTTTTTGTGAATACCCAACGGTGTACCCGCTAGGGAGTTTACAAGGCCTATTATCCAGTTTGCCTAATTCCAATAAGTTAGACCCCAGAAATTTCAATTTTCTTTTTGTATTTTTTACCTTGGGATTCTTTAATAAAGGAAAAACGAGTCTTTAGAAACGCTTGGGCCACCAGGAAGTTTCTGAGTTCTTGAGAGATAAGATAATAAGGCTTCTTAGAAAAAAAGTTTAATATAGCACATTTTTTTTCTATTAAATATTAAATAATAAAGTATATCCAAGTATGTAGTAGGGACACTGAGAATTTCATTTATTGCTAAAAATCTAGTCACGAACAAGTGTATGCTCTCTTAAAAATTCGGATTAGGATACTGGTCCCACTCACTACTAAAGTAAAATATGACTTCATATTCTTAAAAAACCTTTTTTATATGTAATTTCTTTTTAGTCTAATAGGAAGCCCCTTTTGATTAAAGGATTTACGAAGATAAATGGGTACTTTTTTTTATAGAACAAACAACTTGGTAATATAGAATTACTAAGGCAAAAAAGCTAAAAATAAGGAACCCTGGGCCCTTAAAAAAAGAAAGACTTAAAAGGGCCTTTTCAACCTTAGAGCTAGACCGGTAATCTCTAACCCTTTACTCTTTTTAGTACAAACTTATCTTTTGAAAAACACTCTAGGAACTAAGAAGTTCTACTCGAATACTTTCATACTCCAAACTTTCAAGCGCGCCCACTTACCTCTCTATCTATCCCGGAAACCCCGGGGTTTACCCTATCTATTTCAATTTTACTTACTTTCTTTTATAGATTATAGAGAAGATCTTAGCTCCCTTTTAACCCGTCTTAGAAATCCCATTCATTTTACATTTTAATTAAGCGGAATTAGAAAAACCTTTGAAGCAAATAAAAGGGAGAACTCCTCGTTATTAAGTACGAATTTCTTAAACCTCCTAATGGCATAAAAGCTAGCTAAATGAAAACCAAAGGCTAATAAGGAAAAGGATCTTTTACAAAAATCTCACTTTCTTTCAAAGAATTCACTTTATTGCTCACAATCCAGCTAACCGAAAAGAGCCCTCTACCTCGAACTTTTTTTTTTTGCAAGGTCATACAATTGATGTATAAATTCGTATGCCAAGTAAGTTACCCTTCGACTTATTTAGAGTCCCTTTTTAATGTCGCTTTAATCGCCGCCTTCATTTAGAGTAGAGTTAGGCCTTTCTTACTTTCTTACCTGAGTCCTTTTTTCTTAAGAATTTCTACCTAAAACCTTTTGAACCCACTCGGAAAACTAGGAAATCTCTACACCTACTCTCTTCTTAAAAAGCCTCCTTCCCACTAGAATCTCTCTCTAAAACTAACTAACAGAAGGGAAACTCTTCAATATTCGATGAAATAGCAACAATCTCAAGCCAAAGCAAATAAACGGGTCGGGGACTCGTCCAAAAAGTGCTTATCTAGAATGCTCTTTTTCTCACATTTAGATACTTAGTAACCCTTTTTACTATAAAATTCTTGAATTGCCTCCTAAAACTGACTGACTTGGAAACCCCCTTTTTTTTTGAATATCCTTTTTATATTTATAATAATATAAGTACTTTATTGAGAAACTCTACCCTTGGAACTCAAGGCACTGGAGCAAAGAAAGAAAACCCTTGCATTCTCTCGCACAACTGCTTTAGCTTAGAATTGGAAAGAAACAAAGGAGCAGGCTTTCAAACCCCTCTTGACTTTCTCCTGACTCCTGAAAAAGCGAAGAAAAGCAAGCACTTTAAATTACTTTCTTTTTAGTATCTCAGAAATCTTGTAAACTCGTAAATAAGAGAACTTAACCCACTTACCTTGGATTCTTAAGCTACTCAGACCTCGCGGAGAGGGTGTTTATATATAGTATTAAAACCTCAGGGCCCAGATTTGGTAAACATAAGTATAAAGCAAGTCCTTAGGCAAGATAATTCAAGTATATAATATGACTATTTAAGCTTTTGGTAGTGTTTACTAAAAGAAAGAGTATTTACTAGGGAGTGTAGCTGCATTACATAAGAATGTTATAAGATTTGGACAACCAATAGGGGATCATAAAGCTTATACGGAACTTCTATTGAAAAGTAAGCGAGAAGCTGGTAAGATCTCGCCCTACTGAAAAGTACGACGCTACGGCTAGTTCCTTTGCGCGGGTTTCTTTATATGTATATGAGGAGACGAGCGAACATAGAGAGGAATTTCTTTTATTAAGCAAGATTTCCGTGATGAGTAGATTAGATCTGATATTCCAGATTGGGTAGGCGCAACCTACCCGGCGAATAAGTATAAATTCTTTGTATTAGGCTACTTGAGTGGCTCCCTTTACTTTCTATTTAACGAGTACTTTCTTTTTTTACGAATATTTGTGTTATATTAAAATGTTTCTAAAATGCGGGATCCCACGGATGAACTTAGAGGCTTTGCTTAGGATCTCTCGACTTGAACTTGGGAAAACATATAAAAGAAGTGTTAGGAAGCCTTACGGTCTCGGAAGAATTTCCCGGATTGTTAACCTAACTACGAGTCTTTCTAAAAGCCTACCACAGGACTTTCCACTTATGACTTATGAAAGCTCCTTAATTTTAGAGTCTACCTT
>JAYMTL010000245.1:0-11512 GCA_036897445.1 Pelargonium tetragonum | reverse complement strand
TATTGGACTCTAAATAGCTATACTTGTACTTCTTTATTTTTAGTCCTATTAACAACTACTTTTGTGATTTTTGAGAATATATATGTACCTTGTATTAGACTTTATAAGTTTGATCATTGAGAGTCTTTGTTGGGACATTTTTCAAGTTTCCTCTCATTTTTTCACTACTATGTTCTATCACTAAAAATTATAGATTATTGTTAAATGCCTATATGAGTTTTTTTTTTTTTTTTTTTTTAGGGGGGGAGCGAAGTGACCCGCCGGATTTTGGTATTTTTAATGAGGTGTCTCTACCTCATTGGTGGCTTAGTTACTAAGCCATATTATTTGGCTTAGAATCCTAATACTATATATATATATATATATGAATTTTATTTTTAATTACACTAATTTATTTACCTTATATGACATTTGGGGCAATTACATAATTAAGTAAAAACTTGTGTCAAAACTAAAATTTTGATGACGTGACACTCTAATACGTATTATAAACCAGTTTTTTTTGTTCTACTTTTATAGTATGTATAGATTGAACTTTAATTTGATTTATGTCTCAATTTGGTCATCTTAGCATCAAGATGGCTCAAAATCCGTCCTCTTAGTATAGATCTTGTTTCAATTATGTTCCCATTTTATTTTATTTTTTTTAATTTTGGCTTCACAGTATCAAGATTGTTCCAATTTGGTCATCTTATATAGTATCAGGACATGAAAAATATTTTTGTTCTCTCTAATAAATTAAATAATTTAAAAATCTAATGTGATTATGCTGTGACGATTACGAAAGCAAAGAGAGTAATGAATATCTTGCGCGACGCACGTGGCACAAAACGACGATTTTTTCTTGCAAATTTATGGATATGGTCGGACCAGCTAATTTAACACTAAAAATATGAATTTTATCCATGCTGATCATAACCAAACCCCTTTCGGATCGGGTTCGAATTATTTCTTACTGATGCAATCGTCGCGACATTGTCAAATTAGATTTTCAAATTATTTAATTTCATGAAGAATATAAAAATATTTTTCACGTCATCATAATTTGACGGCTTTGTTATGAAATGGACCAAAGAAAAATTAAACTGATGACCAATTTAGAACAAAATGAATATTGATGACTAAAGTAAAACATAAATAAAATTAAGATTAATATGGAACAAAATAGATACTAACACCACTGTGAAACAATCTTCCATTCAGTATGTACATACAATAAAAAAGGTATCAAACTTTTATACTCCCTCCGTCTCAAAATGAGTGTCATGTTTCACTTGCATTTTTATCCTAAAATGAGTGTCTTGTTTTCTTTTCTAGTAAGACTGTGTTTGGATTAAAAATTTGATGGGAATGGGAATAAGAATCATTCCCATTATCATTCATTTCATTTTCATTCTCATTCTCATATAGTGGTGTTTGGATCAATCAAAGAATGGTAATGAAATATTTTCATTTCATTTGCTACTTTTTTTTTGTTGAAAATACAATTTTACCGTGACATTTATAAAAATTCAAACATTAATTTTAAAAAAATATTCTAAAAGTTGTCTGATATATCGAGAAGGCACACTAAAATTTAAAAAAAAAACATCAAAAAACTCAACATTATTCGTAACGATGCAACTTATTGAAAGACTGAGTAGTTATATTCGACGGTATAAACTATTTGTAGCTATGTGCGTGAAAAAGTTCATGTATTTAGTTTAAAGGGTTAAAGTTAACATTGATCTTCCAACTATACAATCATATCATAAATGATTCTCCTACTATTTTTAAAATCACCAATAGTACTCCCACTATACACTTATATTATGAATGATCCTCCTACTATTTTGAAAATCACCAATAGTATTCTAACTATATACTCATATCATGAATGATCCTCATACTATTTTTAAAATCACCAATAGTACTCCAACTAAACATTTTCATCACCGGTGCCCAAAAATATAATTCTATCCATTTTGTGAAAAATGAGTTATTAGTTGTTGTTAGTTTGAGTAAAAAATAGGCATGTGCTTATGTTCTATACCTAGTAAGGGTAGACCCCAATGAGTATTTGCTTCGGCCTAGCTAGCATAGGGAACCCTTCGTATTTAGTTAAGTAAAGTACTTGTTCTTAACTTTCCAAAGGATGTCCAGTAAACGGGGTTTCGTTAAGAGATCCCCATAAAAGTTGAGTACCAAACGGAATTTACAAATTTATGTCACATGACTTCATCTTATTTGTTGAACATCATGGTTACTACAATTTAAGTGGGCATAATATTGATTTGTTTCTTGTTTTTCTAATCTTACTATTTTTTACGTTGATATCATAAAGTTATTATTTTGAAGCGTAAGAATGAAACTTTAATTGACAAACAACCTGTCTCTAAGATTTTTGTTGTTGCCACTATTGAACAAATAGATTAATAAAAAAAACTAATTTTGAAGACATAGAAGAACAAGTGTATAGATCTCCTTCCTTTTTAGTTTAATTTCATTTGATATGATTGACAAAATCTTATTTTTAACGCAGATAACACAACTTTACCTGACAATGGTTTATAAAAATCTTATTTTGAAGACATAGAACACAATTTTAGCTGACTGACATTCTTTTTATGTTCAGTTTCGTTCAATTTGATTGAAAAAATCTTATTTCGATGTTACAATACATAAATTGCAGCAATCATGATCTTCAACGAAGAAGATGAAGTCATATGCTAAGCACATGTTTCTTTTTTGATCAAACTAACGACAACTAAATCACTTTTCATTAAATGAATGGAATTATATTTATGGTCACCGGTGATGAAAATGCTTAGTTTGAGTACTATTCGTGATATTAAAAATAGTATGAGGATCATTCATTATATGAGTGTAAAGTTGGAGTACTATTGGTGATTTTAAAAATAGTATGAGGATCATTCATGATATCAGTATATAGTTGGATAACTATTGACGATTTTAAAAATAGTAGGAGGATCATTCATGATATGAGTTTATAGTTGGAGGATTAATGGTAACTTTAACCCTATTTTAAATTATCTCAAAAAATTATTTGTCATTTAAAAATTCATAAACGTTACAAAAATATATATAAAAAATCAATATTCGAAAATAAAATAAATATTGCTCATGGATGTGCATTATTTTGTGAGTAAGAGTTCGTAACTGTATTTATCTTGATAATTTACACACACAAAAACACAATAATCGGATATTTGACAAAAATTTATGATTTTTAAATTTTTATTTGTTCTATTGTTCCAGATTTTTTGGATAAAAATATGCATTTTTAATAAAATTAAAGTCATAGTAATTTTTCTTCCGAAAAGTTATATGAAATAAAAAAAAAAAGTTTATCTCAATCGGACATCCGAACACAAAGTTGCGAATTTTTGAAGTTTAAATAGTAATATAAAAATGTGAAGTCATGAGAATGAGAATCTCATTCCATTCACCATAGGTGGGAATCAAATTGCACACGGGCAAGGGAATGTGAATCGGATTCGGAATCGGAATGGGAATGAATTTTTCTAATCCAAACATCATCCATGGGAATCTCATTCTCATTCCCACCTAATCCAAACGGAACCTAAGTTATTTATGCATGAATTGTCAATAATAACCTCATAAAAAGTTAGTTAAGATCTCTCAACACATGATCATAAGGATACAATAGTAAATATATCACACTAACAAACTTCTTCTTAAAATAGAAAGAGTACACTCATTTTGAGACGAAAGGATTAATAATTTGCGACGAACTTACAATATCTTCCTCTCTCCTCATATGTGTGTCTAATTGATTTTGTGCATGGGCGAACCCGTTACTTACCTTGACTTGGATAAGAAGACTAAAACGACACCGCTTTGATTCCAAGTTTGACCCAAGTCAAATTTGATCAAACAGCCTTAAATCGTTTGTCCTAATTTATGTTGTTAGTTCTTATTACTATTTGATATGACTTAGGGTTTATAGTTTAGAATTTGTGATTGATTATTCAAAATGTAGGGCTTGTTTTTAAAAGTGTGTTTGTTTAAGCTTATAATCCGGTCAAACATGCTTATAAGTATTAAAATATCTGTTTTTACCAATTTACACATTTGGTAAATTTAAAAGAGCTTATAAGCTTATGATTATAAGCTACTGATGAGCCATAAAAAATAAGCTGGGGTTATCCAACTTCTCATTTTCCAGCTTATAAGCAGCAAAAAAAAGAGCCAGTTTGACTTATAAAAAGACAATTATACCCTTATATTATTATGTGATAAAAATAAATAAAAATTTATAATTTTGTGATATGAAACCTGATTTGAGTGTTTTTTATGTCAATATCATATAATTTTTCAAGAGAAATATGATTGTGTCTTTGAAATTTTAAAAATACTAATTATTTGTACATAAAATTTGAGATTTTAAATTATTTGTTCATCGTAAAAGTAAAATAAATAAATAAAAAACAAAAATGAAAGAAAAAAAATCATAATTTTATATTTTGATTTTCAATTATAATCATTTACTGAACATTTTCATGCAATTTGTTAAAAGGAATGAGATTTTGTTTTCAAATTTTTAGCAAAAAATATTATCAAATATGTCTGTTATAGTCATTTTTACATTATTAACTACTTATAAGCACTTTTCACCAAACAATTCAAGTGTTTATCATCACTTTCTTACCAAACAGTTAACAAATTATTGTTAAAAGAACCTTAAGCATAGAAAGTGATCATCAGCTCTACGTGTTTATCAACACCTTTTGAGAAGTTGATCCAAAACACCCTCTAATACTTGGAGTTCATTTCTATGATTAGTATTCACTAATTAGAGCATAGGATTTACTGTCTAGAATATAGTGCCTAGTTATACAAAATTTAAGGTTTATTTTTTTAGGATACGAAATTACTCTTTCTGTTTCAAAATAAGTGTATTCTTTTCTATTTTGAGAATTATTATGGAGAAATTAGTTAATGTAGTATATTTATTCTTGTATCCTTATGCAAATGTGTTCTAACAAACTTAATAGATACCTACTATCTTATCATAAGAGCGTTATAACCGGTAATTCATGTTATAACTAACTTCTTAAAAAGGAAATATGACACTCATTTTGAGATAAAAATGCAATACAAACATGACACTTATTTTGCAATGGATGGAGTGTTATTTACTACTACTATTTAAAGTTTGGGGCTAATGATCAATTATTTGTGGTTGACATTAATTAAGCTTTATGATACTGTTAGTCAACTGAATGATAACAAGTACTCCCCCGTCTCAAAATGAGTATCTTGTTTCTCTTGAATTTTTGTCTCAAAATGAGTGTCATATTTCATTTCTAAGTAAGTTAGTTATGCATGAATTGTCAATAATATCCATATAACTAGTTAGTTAGTATCTCTCAACACATGATCATGAGAATACAATAGTAATCATACCATATTAACTAACTTGTACTTAATTTTTCTCAAAATAGAAAGGAGAATACTCATTTTGGGACGGAGGGAGTAACAAAAATATAATACGGAGTGTTATGATAATTCGAGTCTCAGTTTGAGCTAATGAAGCTAACCTAAGTTGTGGCTGTCACAAGATGCTGTTGTCTGAATTTTAGGATTAGGGGCAAACACGCAATGTCAAAATTAGGGCACACACAAATGATTTTAACTAAATTACCGAGTTTACGTTATTAGCGAATTATTCAGGATTAGATATAAACCAAATTCACCAATAACGAATGAAATGAAGATAATTAAGGCAATACAAATAAGAAGAACAAAATTAAAACAAAACAGTTTTAAGAAACAGATTTAGAAAACAGTTTTACAAAACAGATTGAAAAGAATTTTGAAAACAAGTTTCGAAAAACGATTTTGAAAACAAGATAGCAAACCAAGTTTGGAAACAAAATTAGAAACAGATTTAAGAAACAAGATAACAAGAGGAAAGAATTAGGGGAACAAAACAGATAATAACAGAAAAGAACGAGCAACCAAAAGCAACACAATAGCAAATAAACAAATATGGAATAAAATAAATAACAAAAATTATGAAAAGCTAGAAACAAAATAACAAACTGAAATGAACTCACAGATCGATCTAGTTAGTAGAGCTAGCCTTAAGAATATATTGCTCCCTACCACGTGCACAGGTTTCGAAAATCTCCTCGTCAGGATAATCAGCGAACAGGCTTGTCTCAGTGCATCTCTACTACAAGCCACCAGCGACTACTGCACATCAACGTACCTCCAGCGAGCAAGAACCACCACGGATAGAATGCTCTTTCTCAAATTGTTTAGAACTCACAATTCTGGTAGTGATTATGGGAATTCGTGTGTAAGAGAGCAAAAGGGGAGGCTGCCTTTTATAGAGACAGAGGACACACTTCTGTTACAGAAGAGTTAAGGCCATGATTAAAACGAGCCATTAAATTCAGAGAATAAATCTGAAAACGACCCAATTAATCCAGACCTTAATGGGTCAGTTACAAAAGTTGAAGAGTCATCTAGTTGACTCAACTCAGAAGCCTAATTGGTTTTCGACCCAAAAAGATAGAAGCCTTCGACCCGAGAGATTCGCCCAAATCGCCAGACCCGATCGACTGGCCGTGCCGTGCTCAGGCGAGGCGAGGCGAGCGAGCGAGCGCATGTGGGCTTGGCCCAATGTCTCACTCTAATACTAGTTTGATAGCACTAGAAGCCCAAGTGTATTTAAACATTACTTGCTTCTTATATTTAGCCAATGTGGGACTCTACAATTTAACACTTATCTCATATAATGAGATAATTACAATTAAATTAATCTTATTTATTTCAACCAATTTTAGTGACTTTCAACTATGGATTTTTACCTTAAATGAAAGGTCATAATCTTATAGTAAATTAATTCAAGTGTCCCACTACATAAATTAGTCGTTAGTTAGTAGGACACTATCCTATAAAAAGAGTAACAGATGCATTCCCACGGTGGACATGTACATATTGAGTCGATAAATAGAGAAAATGATCTCTCTTTTGAAACTACACAGAAAATGATTTAGACAATGACTATATATTGCTTACGTGACAAACTAAAACTTTATAATATAATGAAGAGTAAAATGTGTATCAGTTAACTGATATAACTTTATATCATTTGCAACTTCACCAAGCCAATGAGGTGATAACACCTCAATAAATTTCACTTATACCCATTCAAGTGAATTTGTGGGAGCGGAGCGACACGTCCGGATCCATGATTTTAATGATGTGTCATCACCTTATTAGTGCAACTGATATAATTATATATCAGTCAACTGATATATATTATACCCTATACTGAATAATAACTTAATATGAGTCAATTTGAGATAGATAGGTACTCTAGTGATAAATTTTATTTCTAGAATATTTAATGACTTTTTAAGAGATTAAGGGTTGGGCACCTACCTATAATATAATAAAGTTTATTCGATGCAGAAGAGTAGACTTTACTAAAATATTAACATAGAGCACTGTATAATACGACACATACACCATGTTTGAATAAATGAGTTGTTACACACGGTAAAAAAAAAAGAAAGAAGTTCAACCAAGTGCAATTTTTTAAATACAAACATAATGCTTAAGATTCTCAAATGACTAGATAAGAGCTGTAAATAGAAATTTCATGTTCTAATAATGTTTCAAATGCAATTAGATTTGACTCAAATCCTAATTCTTTGAGTTTCAAACTCAAGTCCAACATTCCAAGTGAATTATGGTTTCCAAACACACCATAAATGAATTTGTGATACGTTTTAACTCATTTTTAAGATGAATTTATATTTGATGCACTGTCGCTATGTACGAGTAATATTGAGGATGATATTTATTATGAGACAATATTTTTGCAACCCTCGGAGTTATGCAAGTTAGAATGAGAAATAAGTTGGAGAAAAAAAAAATCAAATTCAGACACAAATACTTAAAAAGTTCAAACTTATAACGTCGGAGTCTTAATAAGGATGCAAAATAAAACAAAAATTTCCTCAAACTTTGAAGTTTCTTGTGCCGAAAACTTCATAGTTTGAAAAAATCGGTCGCCAGAATCTGGAATTTCCAGATGATTTAACTAGTTCTAGCAGAAAATAGCTAAAGTGCTAAACTACGTCGTATCGTCTCTTATCTTCAAGCTTGGGCTTGAAACCCAGCTAGGTCTCAGTCTTTACTTTGATGGGCTTGATCTACAAGCTTGGTGGGCTTGATCTACAAACCTTGAAGTCCAAATGGGCTTCTAGTCCACGTGTGGGCCTTGTGACCTTCGTACAGAACGCACGGCTAAGCGGAGCCCCGGAAGTGTGCCCGGGAAATCGCCTCCGGCGTGAGAATAATTCCCTTTGCACACAATTGGGATTGTAACGCTAACCAGCAGATCAATAAGATTAAAGAAGACCCTTAGGCCAAATATTGCTCAACCTTGCTCAGATCTTCTAAAGAACACCAAGAACCTCCTTCGTGGAAGTACGAAGACCGCGGGTAATATATAAATTATCTGCACGACTCCTTTATCCAGAAGGCACTTAATGAATTAGAGGGAGAACTAAGATCAGAGAGAAAGGAATTCAGAGAATTCAGTATGTAAGGAGTGAATTTACCTGGGAAATATGAGGTCCTATTTATAGGCTCTCAAGACCCCTGTAGTTGGACTAGAATTAGGAAACAAGGAGGGAACAACGAATATTCCACAACATCTAGGGCTTGTGGCCGGTCACTCATAGCCTAGCTAGGGCCAGCCACAGTGTTCTAGCCACTGTGGGATTTCTCTTTCCTGTTTCCCTTTCCTTCTCAGCTTTTCATGTGGGCTTGTGGGCCCTCATGCTCCTTTTGGGCTTCCTTAACTCAGGATTTAGGCCTTCTTGGGTCTCTATATTCTCAAGAGTTTAGCCCATATGATTTTTTTAGATCCATATAGGCCCAAATCATTTATCTTTGACTTTTGGTCCTTTGACTTTTGACCGGTCAAGCAATCTACGTGTCGCTCTCCCATTCGTCGATATTATTTACGATTTTTTTTGTAGAATCAATTGCCCCCTACTCCGAGTGGCATTGATTTATCGAGACCATGCTGGAGTGCCTATAGTGCTCTCCTGTCTCGAGGCGGGTTCCTCGGACAGTCTCAGGTCGTTTTGACTTTTCCCTATAGGGTTTAGTGCTTAACGGTGTTCCTAGCCAGCTACTGGATATACTCACCAGTAGGCATGCTTTCCCTACCTCGCACTCGAGTGAGGGTAGGTAATACGTCATACGACGGGGGGCTCAATGCCCGCGCCCTGTCAGACTTTGTGCGGTTTCACAACGTTCGGGGTCATTCCCCATTTGTCACTGGATGTACTCACCATTGGTCTTTTCCTCATATACCCTGCCCGCAGGCGTGGGGAGGTTACTCTTCTAAACTGGCTCAATCCCACTCTCTTTAACTTTCTTGATGCTTCAAGCATCAATGATTTTTAATTCGCAAATTTTTGCAACTATAAACTTGAACGTGTGCTAGGGTTGCGAGCGATTATGCGCGGGCGTGAGGAATCTTGCGGATGGGTGAAGTATGCGCGTGAGGACGTGCACGCGGATGCTACACGCAAGGCTTGGTGTGCGTGGCATGGCACACGAATGTATGCGCGGATGGTCCGCAGATGCAGAGCCGGGCACGGGTGCATGTGCGGGCGAAGATGCGTGGACGATTTCTGCGTGCGAAGGTGCACATGAAGGTGCGTGAAGGAGGCTCATGCGGAAATGAATTCCGTGACTGAAAGGGTGCGCGCTAGTGTTTGCGTGGCGCGAAGGCACGTGTGCTAGGGTTTGCGCGGCGCGAAGGTGCGCGCGGAGTTGAGCCCGCAAGGGTTTGACATGCCTTGGCTAGGGTTTCAAGCCCTAGCGCCTTGAGGCCGTGAGAATAGGAGCCCATTTGTGGCTCTCTTTCTTCTAGAACTTCTAGAAGGTCTTCAAATCAGGAGAGCTGTTTTTCGCCCTAAAATTAGGAAAGTCCCTAATTTGAATTGATTGGTGAATTTCCTATTTCTCATAGGAATTGAACTCCATGGAGCCTTTAAATAGCACCCCTCCTTTGTAGTGTCTTCACTACAATTTATTCAATAACTTTTCTTCTTCTTCTTCTCCTTGGCCGAATCATACCCAAGCACCACACAAGAATATTTTTCTTTATTTTCCTTGGTGTAGCCGTTCACCCCATCTTCTGTTCAAGAGTGTTTTGTGCAATTTTGGGAGCTTTCGAGGTGGTGGCCGAGCCTCCCAACCTTTTGGGTGAGTAATCTTCTTTTAATTGCTTCTTCATTCTTTCATCATTGTTCTTGCACTCTTTTAATTCTTCTTTTTTCTTGAATCTTGATCTAGACTTGATCGTCATTTTCTCCTTCTTGTTCGTGCTAGCTGAACCTCTTTACCCATCAAGGTGAGTGGTTCTTTTCTTTCTTTGCTTTTCAATTTTGTGAAATTGACGCCATGCATGCTTTGCTTTCTTGCACCTTTGCTTTGATTTGTAATTTCTTCAATCTTGGATGATTCTTGATTAGAATCTTGCTTTGCCATGCCCATCTTGCTATGCTTAGCTTTCTAGACTTTTCAATTCTTTTCGTGATTCATGAACATGCTTGATCGCATGAACTTGCAAGATTCGCATGAATTCACATGATTCACATGTTATAGAATAGTTACATGGAATGATCACATGTTAGGTTGTTGCCATATCTAGGGTTTTAGCATGATGCACCCTTTCTTGATTTTTTGCAACTTTCTTGATTTTTTTGCAACTTTCTTGATTTTTTTTCAACTTTCTTGCACTGCAAGTAATCGCGGGTAAGCGCGCCACATTCTCAAAATAGGCAGCGTATTATTGCGCCACAAATTGGATAGGCCGCAGCTTAGAGCTGGGATTTTTGTTTTTGGCCATGGGGCCATCCGAGGGCACATATTGTGCTCTCAATTTTGATGTCTGAAACCCCTTAGGGTTCGTGCGCGGATGCTGCGTGATCTTGCACACTTCTTTGTTTTCTTCGTTTTGGTTGCACATTGTATTCATTACTAGCGATCTTTTCTTGGTAGGTACTTTCAGTTTCAAGCATGTCGAACTCCTCACGTAAGGGCAAGGAGGTGGTGCCCCCTAGCTCCCCATCACGGGATCAAGTAATACTTTACCAAGATTTGTTCGGCTCTCCGGATGGTGCCGCTCCTCAGCTCGTAGGGCCTTTTTCCGACTAGTATCCTCTCCCTCCACGGCTTCAGGCCTTAGTGGATTCGGAGGCGCCTCTAATTTTGCTCTCCAAAGTTGGCAAATCCTCTTCTTTTCGCTCTTTAGCCCCCGAGGTCTTCTCGGATTTGTGGGAGGCCCAAGGCATTGATTACAACGACTTTCGATTTTGACTTCCCGGGGAAAGTGATGATGCGATGCCTCGTATTGGGGAGATTACTGTGAGCTTAGCTCACTTTTCTGCAGGTTTAACTTTGCCCATAGATCCGTTCCTTGAGAAGGTGCTTGCCTTCTTCGACT
>JAYMTL010000244.1:0-11581 GCA_036897445.1 Pelargonium tetragonum | reverse complement strand
CAACTCTGGTACAATAAAAGATTGGGTACCAGATTTGGTTTCGCGTATAAGTTTGGGTACTAAAAATACAGTTAACCCCTTTTAGTTCTATGCTTAGAAAACTTTGCTCTCAACAGACTTGAGCTGAAACAGTTCTGTAGTATGCAAATATTTTGCTTTTTGTAAGCTTTTGTTGTTTCATATGGGCATCATGCATGATGGTTGCGCTAGTATTTATCTTCATATCCTTAGTTAAGGCCTACATGATTTTTTACTGTTTTGATTCTTATAATTGTGACAATTTAGAAAACTTGCTACAATGGCCTCCTGAAGTCATCTTTATCACCAACCACATATGCCTCGGACTATTCATAACGAGATCTTTTCCAATGTCTATTTAGATAAAAAAGAACATCAGCCGTGATATATTTATTGGTTATAGGTTGAGACTCTCAGCAAATAAATAATAACCAATGAGGTGATGTCGCATCTAAAATTAATATTTGTACTCTTTCCAGTGTATTTGTGGGCGTGGAGTGCTTGCCCGGATCCAAATTTCTTCGTGTCTTGACTGATAATCTCAACCTATAAATCATGACTGAAATTACGGACAATGTTTCCATCCACTCAATCTCTATAAGTATTGAACCAATATGATAAAAACCCAATCCCAGTATTCACGTTTCAAGTGTGTTTAACAGCTATGGTGTTGACGGAATACCGAGGCTCGAACCTAAAGCCTCGTTTATTTTCTTTTTCTTTTTTTTTTGCTTCTTGTGTTGGAAATTTGAATGCATAACATCTGATTTGCTGTTTTGGAGATTACACTCAATATGGGCCTTTTGGTCTACCAGCGGCACGCATGCTCAAACAGTTTCATACCTTTCTCGGTACCTCAAATCACACTTCCAATAGTGGATATTAATTATTATGGCAAGATAATGATCATTGAACTTCCACTGAAGACTCTACTGTTTCTTTCAAGCTCCATCTTTAAAACAAAGATGAACAACACAATGTCCAGATGAACATGGACTCCTTTGCTCCATCCGTTAAAAACCCATCTTCCTCGGAGCACCAGAAGCTCTCAGCAGAAGAAACCAACTATGACAATGACAGGATCAGCCAACTCCACGATTCTCTCCTCTTTGAAATCCTCTCATTCTTACCTAGTATCAAACATGTTGTTGCCACAAGCATCTTGTCTAAACGATGGCGTTTCCTCTGGACCTGTGTTCCCAATCTTGATTTTTGCGGCCTTGATTCCCGTGGTACACGATTTAACATCGCCCCCATCGTAAATAGAGTTTTGGTACACAGGAGGCAATGGAGTATAAGAAGGTTTAGCATTCAAGGATGGAGAGACTGCTGTGACGCTTTTGATGCTGAATCTTGGATTTCGATGGCCATTGCACGAAACGTTCAAGAACTTGACGTTCATTTTTATATGGGACTATTTGAGTTGCCTTGTAGCCTTTTCTTTTCCAAGACGTTGGTGATCTTGAAGCTGAGAAATTTTATTAGTGTTTTGGGCGTTCCCTCCTCAGCTCATCTTCCCAACCTCAAGATTCTGCATCTCCGATGGGACGAATACAAAAACCAAGACTCTGCTCGCAATCTCATCTATGCCTGCCCAGTTCTTGAGGAGGTCGAGTTCTTTTCCGGTTCCTATGTGTTAGCTGTGTTCCATGGTCTCAACTCTTTATACTTCCAGAAATTAGTTGCTCTGAAACTGACTTACGGGTTTTGGGACGTTCCTTCCAATGTTTGTTTTCCGAGCCTCAAGATTCTGCATTTAGACGGCATTAGATATAAAGATGAAAACTCTGCTCGCTATCTCTTCTCTGGCTGCCCAGTTCTGGAGAATCTCTTCATACAGAGATTCCCTACGGAGAGCATGGTTAGTTATGATATTTCCTCACCTACATTGATAAAATTAAAGGTAGTGTTTATGGATTTATTGGATATGATAAGAATAGAGGATTTTCCTTTGCGTCCTTACAAAATTCGGGTGAATGCTCCGGCTCTCAAGTATTTTACTCTCGTAGACGATGCCACCCGAGAATTTGTCGTAGAAAACATGGGCAGCTTGGTTCAAGCAGATATTCATTTGCTTCGACGCGATGGTATTAGCGAGTTCAGTGTTCTTCAAGCCGTGCGTAATGTCATATCTCTAGTGTTAACGGGGAATGTAATAGAGGTTAGTAGCACTTATTGGGCGTGAAGTGCCTGAATTCATTTATTTTGTGT
Organism: Pelargonium tetragonum; assembly: GCA_036897445.1. Classification (NCBI taxonomy): domain Eukaryota; kingdom Viridiplantae; phylum Streptophyta; class Magnoliopsida; order Geraniales; family Geraniaceae; genus Pelargonium; species Pelargonium tetragonum. Next base: position 9,352 of record JAYMTL010000244.1, on the reverse strand, counting down.
CTTGACACTGAGACTCCTGCTTTATGTACTTTCATTGAATTTTTAGAGCTTATGAAGGGACGTCTCATTTTCTAGTTCTCTACTTGCAGGTCTTTTACAACTCTTTATCTACCGAGTTTCCAGTTTTTAATAATTTAGTCTGCTTGGAGCTTCAAATTCGATATTGTGACTGCTTTAATATGATTCCAGACTTGCTCGAGAAATTTCCTATTCTGAAAAATATTACCCTCAATAAGGTTTGTTTTGGTTTTACAACCAGTTCTCTTTATGTCCCTTTATGTTGTTACGAATACTTTGTAGTATTTGTTTTCAGGATCCATTACAAAACAAAGTAGGTGAAGCATGCTGGAAGGAACCAGTGGGAGTTCCAAAATGTTTGTCATCACATCTTGAGACGCTTCATTTTCGATGCTTTGAAGGCTTTAAAGCTGAGATTGAGATTATTAGATATGTTTTGATGAATTCAATGGCTTTGAAGAATGTGACAGTCTCTACTTTTATTATGAGTTTGGAGGAAAGGAGAATTGTTTTGGATGAATTATCAATGATTTCAAGAGGCTCTGAGGCTTGTCAGCTTCAGTTTGAGTTGTACGGCTAATGCGTACATTATTTCTTTCTTGTTGATTGATTTGGTTATTATTCATGGTTGTGACTTAATTATAGATGATTCATGGTTGTGACTTAATTATAGATTCATTGTATCCCTGCTTCAGTTTAAGCTTGTATTTTCTTTTTAATACAGTTCGTGAGATTTGATTGTTTTTGTTTTTAGCGCAAAAGACTAATAATTTGTTACTCCAAATTTGACGATAACGAAGACGATAGAGAATTGGGATTTGAAGAACAATTCACCCGAACAAACTTGACAAAAAGATCAATAACTTAGCCAACTCTCTTGGGCCACTCGGTTTGCGGATTAACCAGCCGAGAAAAAATTTAGTACCAAACTTCGCTACAATGACTAAAATATTATGAATAATCAAGTCGGGAGCATTGGAACCCTCCCTCTTAGTTTGAATAATAAAGTTAAAGGAACTGTAATCTTCCCACTAACTTGAATAGCACAAACAACTGACAACACATACCACTCAGTAGAGATCTGATGCCACCCCGAGTAGCCAACCAATCCTAAGCTTCCCCGACTGCGTAGACACCCAAACTTCACCGCAACCTGGCCACCTAGCCCGACCTCCACAACAAACTTTGCTTTAACTATCATGAACAATCCAATGAATCCATCCTACACCACTTTTGTCAACATCTAGAGAGAGTACACCATCAACGTGATGCTTAAGACGACCACTTGGACGCCTTTGCCAACCATCGCTTGCCACCACTAGATTTGCCATATGATTTAGCAGCAAACTCGGAGGCTGATCTAGGGGCTCCGACTAAGCCACCAATTTTCAAGTCACATTCTCATTCCTTACAACCTGGGCTGTTGAGGTCCTCGAAGTCAAGAAATTCCTTGTCTCTGCCAGCTACAACTCACTTGTAGCCCTTTCAATATCTTCTGTCATTACCGTCATAGACCTCATGTTGCCCCGCACACACCTTCTACGCTCACGAACTCCTGAGAAATAAATCGAAACCTAAATACGAAAGGCACAACCACTGCAAACTCGCAACAAACAACTGCACTATAGCACTAGCAATTGAAAAATGTGAAACCCCACACTATGAATTAGTGTGTGAAGGGTTAATTTGTAAACTTGTAGATAGTATAAGGGTCACACTCTAAATTATAATATTTTTGGGGTAAGATGGGAATTGTGAAAAAAAGTAAGGATTTATAAATAAATATAAAGAGGGAATTAAATGTGTAAATTCATAATCTCTCCTTCTTATTTTGAGCACACCGAAGCCCTAAAAGAAAGTGTAGAGAAGAAAAGGAAACAGAAGGAAGAGAGTGAAAGGGTAGGAGAAGCTATACCTCTCTTGATAAGTTATTTCTTCTTCTTCTTCTTCTCATGTTTCTTTTTCTTTTTTTCTTCATGATTGTGAGATAAACTCTAACCCACTAAGTTAAGATGAAATTCAAGTTATTAGTTGGGGTTTTTTATGATATGATCATGAAATTCGTTTTTTTATATGTTTTCTCATGGAAAGAGCAAGTCATTGACATGAATCTATGTTAAAATCCATGATTCTACCCAATATATGATTTTGCTAAAGTGTGATTCCGAAAATTTCAGTAAATTAATTTTAATTAATTCAATTCTGGGATTTTGGACTTGAAATTTTAGTATGTCGTAACTGATTAGGTTTTGGATCTTCTCTCAAATTTTCATAATTTTCTGAAAACGTTTGATGTTTTTAAAATTCATTTTTCAGTTCTGCCAGTGTAGGAAAATATGGTATCTTTATTGTTTTATTTTACCCAAAGCATTAATTTCTAGAACTAAGAGTTTAAATCTTGTGTTACTTTCTAAGATGCTATTTTTTATATGATCGGTATAATTTAGGTCGTTTGCAATATTGTGTGTTATTTATTTGATTTTAGGATAGTTTTTAATCTCGCTCCTTGTGAGCTATGAGAGGTTTGGAGAAAACTCCAAACTAACGTATTGATCATAAGTGATAGATTGATTGATTGATTGATTTCTTAGGGGTTCATTAGTTCGTATGAGTATTGATTAAATTTTGGGACTCTCGAGTAAACTCAGTTGTCCATTTTAGCCTCTTATTAACTTAATTCTCAATCTGAATCTACCAATTGTTTTCTTGTAATTCGTTTTAATCTATTATATCGTTTAGGCGCCTTGGAGACTCCTACATCCACCGGTCCGTGATAGCATTGTTCTTGCCCGAACTAGTCTTGATTGATCGACATGGAGGTGGGTAGTAACTACTATTATAACATGTTATATGTTGTTAACTATAAATCTTTTAAAACAAATGACGTGTTGATGATAAATTAAACTAAAGGTTTTCAAATACGAATTGAGTTCTCAGAATCCCATTGAGATTGTTTGCAAACCTACGGATTCAATTCAAGGTTGCACCAAAAGGTTCATATGTTGAGTCTCATTAGACATAATGTAGACTTATATTTTATTGTCATTGTCATTGCTATTATTGGATATCATTGTTCCTCTGTTGACATAATTATTGTGAATTTAAAGTATAATATTGGATCGTATGTTATGTGTTGGAAAGGATTTGACACTTTTTGATATTTGGATAAACTTTTGGTGGTGGTGTTGGTTGGAACGACCTTGTCAATAGGGTAATTGTTGACCTATGTGCACATAGTATATTGATTGAAAGATTGCCCTGGCTAGCAGCGGAGGTATTGTGCTAGACCCATGCGAAGGCCTATACCGCATGTGGACCCCATTGATTTGCCCCGGCTAGCAGGGGAAGGTATTGTGCTAGACCTATGCGAAGGTTTATAACGCATGTGGACCTCATTGATTGCCCCGGCTAGCAGGGGAGGTATTGTGCTAGACCCATGCGAAGGTTTATACCGCATGTGGACCCATTTGACTGTAGAGTATGCTCCAGTCTTTATCGTATATTTATTGTCATTGTATCGTATCGTATCGCATCGTATTGTATTGTAATTCCACCATCATAACCCCGCCTTCTACACTCATATATGAATGCAGGTTTTTGGATGTAAATTGTGTCCATATTTATAAATTTACACTCGCAATGTTAGCAAGTTATATTTTGATTGTATACTTTTAAGAATATGAGAGAAATACTCGTTTTACTATATAATCTTAAGCTTAACATTGCAACATAGTGAAATTCCTTGAATATAACTTGTTATATAGTATGCTTACTGTTCACTGAGTTTGAAAACTCACCCCCCATTATTCCTCTTTTCAGATTAGCTCAGCTTTTAGTTCGTGGCATCTTTTGGGAGGAGAACCCGTCATCTATCTTAGGGTAGGCCAAGCATAGTTTCGCTTGTGCCACTTTGTTTACGTTATTTACATTTGAGATTGTAATGTACTCCTAACTTTTGTAGTAGCTCCCCTGTTACCGGTCTTGTTTATTGGTTGTCTTTGTGACTAGTTCAGGTGCATCTTTGAGACTAGTTTAAATCCTTAACTTCTACGTTATCTATTGCTTGTTGAGAATACTTGTATCTTGTTTATCAGGTTTCAATGGTAGGCTTGTGTGGTCCTATGATCACACGCCGGTCATGACCTATTTCGGGTCGTGACAAAGTTGGTATCAGAGCCTGGCTTACTTTCTTTTGGTATAGTGGAGCTTAGGTTTCCTAAGTCTTAGGAATACATCATTGTCTTCTTATTAGCGTTTCAATCGTGTTCTTTTTAGTTCTCTTGGATGTTTAAAAACAAAAGCTTTATGTTTGTTGAATTGATTAGGTAACCATGCCACCAAGGAGGACTAATAGGAGACGAGTCCCAGTGGCATCTTTTACAGAAGTGCCCCCATCTGAGACCCGTTCTACACCTATGGTACCACCAGTCCTTGTTCCTAGAGCTCGGCGTACTAGAGTTCCAACGGTTGACGCTAGTACACAGCCTCCTAGTGCTCCATTATCTAACGGGACATCTGCTCCTACACTAGGAGGTACTTCTGCACCAGCCACAATGGGTATGGCTGACGTTGTTGCTGGGTTTCACAGTTTGAACCAAGTTATGGCAACCATGGCCCAAGGGGTAAATAAGTGTATGTAAACTGTGACCGATTTGGTGACTGCTCAGCGACTTGTTGACCAAACTACTGACACTTCTGAGGGTGCGGTACCAATGCTTCGAGGGGGGCAGATCCTGCTGAAGGCTTTCATGGATCTCAAACCTCCATCCTTTTCTGGTTCAGGTGACCAAGATGAGGAGGATCCTCTTTTGTTTTTGGAGGAGATCAACATTAGATGCAAGGCTCTTTGTTGCTCTAGTCAACAATCAGTGGAGTTTGTCTCATTCCAATTGGTTGGTGCAGCACGCCTCTAGTTTCAATCACAAGATTCTGACTTGTGGACTTGGGAGAAATTTCAGACTGCCTTTCTAGGTCGTTTCCTCTCTCAAGGGGTAAGAGATGCCCGTGGTTAGGAGTTTGAAAAATTGAAGCAAACAGGTGGCATGACGGTGAACTTCTGCATGTTTTGCCTTCCTTCTCGTCAAGTATGATAACTCTTGCTGGCTAATGTTTACCTCTTTAAAGTTCGACTTGTTACTAGCTACTAAGAACTCGTTCAAAACTTTTGCATGTTGCAGCACAAATCTTATGAATCGACACACATATTTTTGCTCTTTAAATCCCCAAAGCTTCACAACCTTAAGGTGTTGGTACAAGCACATGGGCACGCTAGAGGGGCGCTTCCACTTCAAGTCATATAGATATTGATATCCCTGCAAAATAAGAGCTTGAATTTTTGTGGTCACATATCATGTTAACAAACCATATATAGTGCATTAAGTCCCCACCTTATCGATAAAAAGAACTTCCAAATTTGGTGAGTTGTGAAGCAATTGAGACAGAAACAGGGCACAACGATTTCTACCACCCAGATGCAACTCGGTCAAATTGTGGAAGATGGGAAAATCAGGGTCATCCAGGGAGGATTTAAGCTTTATGCAAACAAAGAAAATAAGACTATTAGGATATAACTTCTTTTTCTTCTTTTTTAAAGAAAAAAACTTATATGTTTGATCATATATAAGATGCAACTCTTGCTCCAATAGGAGCAGACACAAAATACATAAGTGAAACGGAGAAACTTGGCGTTGGCAATTCCTCTGAGCATAGCAAGAGCACAAGTATGTGTTCTTTTTTCATGGCCATACGCAAAACCCAAATGAACATTAATATCTGCTTTAACTAGAGAACTGAGGTTCTTGAAGCAATAACCTTTCTTTGGAAAATGACTTGAATAATTCAAAACTTCAAGATTGGGGGCTTCAAGAATGAACTTGTAATTAATTTTTTGGTAAAAGTTATCATCACTTTCACCATCACTATCACTTTCATTATCACTGAAAAAACCATCAGATATGATACTGATTGTCAAGAACTTGAGTGCAGGAACATTAATATCAAGAGTATCACAATTTACCTCCCTACGATTCTCCAAATGCAAGTCTTCGAGAACAGGACAGCTGGATAGAATTTTTTTAATGGCATCATCATGAAATCTAATATAATGAAGATGGAGCTTCTTAAGACTTGGAAAGCAAAATGTACCAGGATCGAGCAATGAGAATAAAGTTCTTGCCAAGTTTCAACTCCGCCAATTCTTGGTAGGCAAAAAGACTAATACTCATTTTGAAAAGTTCAGTTCTTGTAATGCAGATGTCAAGCTCTCGGACCCTATGATTCGTGGCAGCCAGAATCCATCTATGGATACGGAACACATCAAACTTATCATTACTGCACTTGAGAGTGAACTTACGAATAGAAGCTTCATTGCGCGGATTGAATACATTGCTGACGAAATTAATGAAACTTGTATGTATTGCCTGGTCTGCTCCGATTATAGGCATCACCGGCAATGGTGAATCATCTATGTCAATATAAGGTACATTAGTCCAAACAAGCAACCATCTCTTTGATAAAACACTAGTTTGTACCAATTGTTTTGTGGGGACATATGATAGTATGTGACCAAGAACTTCATCCGATAACTGGCTGATCCTATCAACTTTTCTTTTTGATTTCTTCATGCTCTTGTACTCACTGTAGTTCCAAAATGGAGTTAAACGTGTTAGGAAAAAGAAAGACACATTGACAAGATCAATTTAGGTTGAGCATATATAGGATGGGAAAACCAATTCCTGCCCAAACTACAAACAAATGTTTACAAGGCTGCTCTATTGAGACTCCTCATTCACATTGATCCAATAATATATCAATCCCATCAATACCACACAAATCCTCAATTTCCATTACAAGAAAAATCGCGACTTGTGACAGAAGTTTTTGTAAAGAGATAGTCTGGGTGCGGTTAAAGTTTAAACGGCTTAAAAGTGCCGACCTCGAGTTTGTGGGGCCCCTTAGGGCACCTCGTGCTATTAAATCCCAAAAAAACACAAAACACTTAGTTAATAGATTTAAGAGAACCATCAAAGAGTTGAGAACTGTCCATCTTAAAATCAAGTAGATCCAAGAAAGCACCGCAGACATAAAATTACTAGTTTGGATATTGTCGATAATTACTTGACTTGACTTCTAAATTCAATGGCTGAAAATATTCTCTCAAAATTTATAAGTGAAATAAAAGAAAAGCAAACAATAAAAATACTTAGAAATCATAGATCTGTAAATCTAAGAATAGAGAGAACAATCAAACGAGAAAATTGTATACATATATAATTGAAAACCAGAAACCCTAAAAACCACATATTAAAATTTTGATATTGAAGAATATTACCTGAGTGGAGCCATAGAAAACAGAATGAGATCACTGGAGAGCACAACCAAGAACTACAAAATTATCGATTGGAAGAGATATATATATAGCTACTACAGAATTAGCTACTTACTTGTCGAGTCGGTCTCCCAAGTTATTCGTTCGCGGTTTTTTTTTTTTTTCCCCTTTTTTTCGTCACAAACAATATTTTATTATGTTTTAACCTTAGAACTACTATATCGTGGATATAGATTAAATTGTTTTGCCTCCTAATGAGAGCAAAATTGAATTATTGCTAATATCACATACTCGATCCAATATGTGGTCTTCAGAGGAAACAATGGTTGAAAATTAGGTGTCAATTTCCCAAACCCACATAAAAGCGTTTGTAGAAGGAGGTGATAGGATCTAGATTAAAGGGCTGGAAGGTACGACGTGTAGGCTGCGACGTGGTGGTGGGAGACTAGTGTAGCGGCCGGTGCGGATATGAGAAGGAGATTGGGGTGGAGAGTGGGAGGGCGTGGCTGTGAGGATAAGATCTGGTTCTGATTGGGCGAAATTTGGGGGATTGGGTAGACATAGATCTCAACTAAGAGAAGGGTATGGTTTTGGTGGGGGCTAGGGCGCTATATATTGTGGTGGTGTGTGCATAGCTGCAACCAAAGCTGGAGAGCGGAGGCGTGAGCAACTCGAGTGGGGGCAGTGAGAGGGGTGGGCATAAGGAAAATGGTAGGGGAAAAGGGAGGGTCTGGTAGGGTCGCCGATGGCGGACCTAGTGGTAGCGGGGCTGGGGGTGCTCATATTAGCGGAGGAAGAGGAGGGGGGATGGAGGTCCCGAGGGGGGTTCAACAAAGAAATGTAACTTGGTCCATTGTGGGCACGTTCTTCTCAGGCACGCCAGTGCTGTTCAAGGCGGCGAGGGCGAGATTGGCTTCCCTGTGGAGGCCAGTGAAAGGGATGAACGCATTTGAAGTTGCGTCGGATCTGGTGGAGTGAGGCGGGCAACGGTTTTTATTCTAGTTTTACCATGACTGGGATGCTCGTAGGGTGATCGAGGGGGGACCATGGACGGTGAATATAAGCCGTTGTTTTGTAAAATTCTGGAACCGGAGATACCGGAGACGGTGGAGCTAAAGTCAATTTAACTATGGGTCCAACTGTACGGGGTGTCGGGCCCATGTCGGTCAGAGTCAACACTGAGGAAAATTGGGGAATACATTGGCTGGTTTGTGAGTTTTGATAAGCCTAAAGCTGGAGGTGGAGGGTCCTACTTCATAAGGATCCGGGTGGCTATTGATATCCGCGCACCTATAAAGCGTCCGATAAGGGTGAAGTCAGTGGGAGGCGACTGGACGTGGGTGACGTTCCGGTATGAACGTCTTCCCTATTTCTGCTTTGTGTGTGGCATCCTGGGCCACGATGAGAAGATATGCAGGATCCGCTATGAGAAGGAAATCTTGGACATGGATAGACCATATGGGGTGTTCTTGAGAGCCCCAAACAAGAAGGGAAGCCACAACTACGGGGACAAGTGGCTTCAAGGAGATAAGTGGTCCACGCCGAGCCATGACAGAAATAAGGGTGGGGAGCCGGCGGCTGGGGGCAGGGAGGTGGAGGTGCAGGAGGTTAGGGACGGGACCACAATATCGGCTCAGAAACGGGCCCGAGTGGTGATCGATGATGATGGGAAAGGCTCGTAATCTGAGAACTTTTAGGGCAAGGCGAGGGCGGATGAGATGGGACCAGAGGGGAGGCATATGGTGGGCGATGGGGCCCACGATATGGAGTGAATACGTTGGAAGGTTACTAGGGTCTGGGCCTAGTGTTAATTCCCAGAATTAGGACTGCAGTAGGCGTTCACCCAAAGAGAGGTGTGTCGCGTGTTGTGGGCCTGGGGCAGGTTCCCCACCCTAGAATGTTTGTGGTATCGGTATTCGTAACAACCTTAAGCAAATATGTGTTATGTAGATATCTCATTTCTGTGTATGTTTTATTTCGTACTAGAGTGATATATCTATATATCAA
>JAYMTL010000243.1:0-11713 GCA_036897445.1 Pelargonium tetragonum | reverse complement strand
TAGGATATCGCGTTAAGGTTGCTTAATGTAGGATTGCATTTAGTATATAGTATGTAGGGTAGAGTAGAGAAGCTTCGTTAGGGTTTAGTTTTGTTTTTCTTCTTTTTCGCGTGAGGACACGCTCGAGCAGGGGCGGCCCGTCTATAAGGCCCATAAAGCAATGGCTTTAGGCCCATTTTTTCAGAATGCCCCATAATTCCATAAGGCCCAATGTTATTATTAATTTCTATTTTTTTAATTTGAGTTTAAGAAAGTAACGATGCATTAAAATTTTTAGATTCAAGACTTTTCACATTCCTTTTCCTTTACCGTTGCTAGCCTAGAAACTTGTCACTTTTAAATACTAATTATATTAATTACTCTTCAATTATATTAATTATCCACTAAACTAATTGGCAACGTTTGAATTTCTTCCAATTGTATCCATTAATTCCTTCTTATAAATAAGAAAAATCATAATAATTCTGGCACAATATTCTTCTTTCAACTCATTGACTCACTCTCCTCATCTAATTCAGATACTGGATTTCTATACCTTCTTCTCTTCAATTTTTTATTGTTATTTTCCTTCTTTTTTTTACATTTCAGTACCATTTTTTTTATAACCAACGGGATAGTAGGCCTACAAAGGCCTGTGTTTCTCACCCCAAGAGGGAGCGTCACCCAAGTTAGTTGTTAGTACCTATAAACTCATAAATCTCACCCCATACCGCTGACAAAGTGACTCGAATCCGAGATCTCAAAGGGAAAACACAAGTGTTTAACCACTTGGCCCACATGCCCACTACAAGAGAAATACATAGTAGCGACGGACTATTAGCGACGGCCTATTTTTTCCGTCGCTAATTTTTATTTTGCGACGGAATAGCGACGGAAAGATAGTCCGTCGCTAAAAATAAAAATAGCGACGGAGTAGCGACGGAAATACATGTGTCCGTCGCAAATTTTTTTGGGGGGAAATCGGAAATTTTTGGCGCGCAAATTTAGCGACGGATTAGCGATGACATGTCCGTCGCTAATATTTTAGCGACGGACATGTCATCGCTAATCCGTCGCTAATAATTTAGCGACGGACAGGTCATCGCTAGTCCGTCGCTAAATTTTTGAAACCCTAATAAACTCGTCTCCGCCTCCATTCTCTTCATTTTCACTCTCTCCCATTCTCACTCCCTCTCTCTACCAGTGCCTTCGGTCTCTTCGGTCTCTCGCCGCCTTCGGTCGCTCGCCACCGTCGGTCGCCACCGTCCCTCGCCGCCGTCGCTCCAGGTATGATTCCTGTCCTCTGGCTCTGTTTTCCTCACCAACGCTCTGTCCTTCCCTCACGTTTTCTCAGTCCCTCTGAACTACTGATCAGGTCCCGACCACTTCGCCGACGTGGATAGCCGCCGTCGCTCCCCGCCGTCGCACGCCGTCGTCGCTCGCCGCCGCCGCTCCAGGTATCGATTCCTCTCCGCACTCTTTCACTCCCTCACTCTCTGTGTTCCTCACCACGGCTCTGTCTTTCAATCACGTTTTCTCAGCATCCCGAACATCTCGGAACAGCGCCGTTTGTCCGCCGTTGCTCCGTTGACCTGTCGGAACAAAGCCGTTTGTCCGCCGCCGTCGCTCGGGCTTCCGCTTCAGGTACGATTCTTGTCCTCATTCATTCACTCCCTCAGTCTCTGTTCCTCATTTGTGAAATTTTGTGAATTTTGTGAAATTTGTACATATCATATCTGATTTACATTGCTCTTGGAAAATTTATATAAAATGAAATTACTTGTAGTTAAGTTTGCTTGTAGTCAAAATAGGGGGAGGCATCAACTAGTGCTTGTGTTTCGTTTCGAAAAATTTGTTAGTCTATAGTGACACTGTTATACCCACAAGGCATTTGGTTGGATAGGGTTCCAGTGTTATTGCTTTCTTAGCTTTGCTTTGGTTAGTTTAACTTTCCTGCTTCCAAAAATGTAAGGGCTGAGAGAGTTGTCCTAAGTCAGTAGCCTAGGGCCACCATTTTAAGTTATAGTTTAGTCTTGAGCTATGGAGACTAATTGGGTGGAAAATTCTTAACTTTTTTTTTTTCAATTGACTGTGTTGTTGGGAATTTTGGGAGATTAGGGATTTTAGGGTAGGATTTGGGTTTAGGGTTTAGGGTTTAGGGTTTAGGGTTTAGGGTCCAGTGGGCTCAAAGTTATGGTCTGTTGGGCCCATATTTTGGGGCCCATTCAAAGATGGTGACAGTCTCTGACTCTTTTTTCAGGTTCATTAAGCTTCCTTCCTTGACTTGCCATTTCTTTTTCTTGGCTGAATATCATTGACTTGGGCTGTCCTATTAAAAGTGTAATTAGCATGCAAGTAGAAATTTAGGTATAGTTTTTTACTATTTTTAATTTGTTTATTTATAGTTTTGTCTTTTGTAGGCAAATGGTAAGTTATAGTATAGTCTTGAGCTTAATTTATTCGCATTGCGATTTCATCTATTAAATAAAAGGACGTCATAACTTAGTAGTTGACGATGAATAAAAAATCCGTTCTATTTTTCAAAATGGAGTATGGGCTGTGCATTTTGAAAATGGAGGCTATGAAAGTGATAGGACTAATAGATTATAATGAACTTGCTTCAACTGTGAAAATATTGGGTGGTACACATCTCCTTTATTTATTATGTATTTTGTTGTTTTCATTTTATACAAATATACACTGTGTTTTAACTATTTAAAGTGAATTGTTATTTATATATTGCTTGAGTATGCAAGAATTGTACTTAAATATTAACTCGTGACATATAAATTTGATAGGATTTGTGCGTAGTAGCGAGGAGATTTCGTGGTTACTCGTTATTGTTTACTGCATTGGAGTGAGGTAATTTATGAGTTTAGTTTTATACTGATTTATTATTGTGACATGAGTATGTATGTTTACGTGATTGCATTTATAGCTAATTGTTTTCTATATTCCATGAATATTGTCGTATAGTTGCATAGATTGAAAAAATGATTACAATTTGAAATGACTGTTGTATTGTATGTTATTGTTTTGTAGTGATATATATGGATTAATGTAATTGTTGGTGTAACTCTATATTCAATGAATATTGGTGATATATATAGTTGGTGTACGTATGGTTTTTGATTAGTAGTTTGCAAGTAATTTATACGTTATATGGATGTAAACAGTTATTGGGAAATGAACTGGCAAGCCGGGACGTGTTGAAACTGAATTTGTACTTTGGGGTTCCCGGCTTGGTTTTGTTGTCTTACTTTATTATTTAGAATTGTTATTTGGGCAGGTAAATGACTTGTGAAATTAAGGAAAACACTATAGTACAGGGGAAGCTCTGCCGAATTTTCGGCAGAATTCTCGAATGTACATAATTTTAAACCATTTGAAGATACTAAAAATTTGAACAACAATATCCTAGTATCCGTTCAGTAACAGTCTCACGAGTACAAGTGACTACAAGTGAGAATGTTATTGAATTGTCCAACTTGGACAGTTTGAGTACGTATTTATCAGGCATCATACAATATACAGTTAGACGCCACTGTTGCATGAAGTTTGAATTTCGGTTCGGTTTCCCTTTTAGCTATTCTTGGTGTACATACAGAAAATCGACATGTTTTTATGCTTTATTGCGTAAATTCATGTCGATTTTCTTGATCGTGTACTCTGAGAATCTAAGGGAAACTCTGCCGAAATTTGTACTTTTTGTGACATAGTCTAAGTGCATAATGCGTATGTGGTGCTTGGTTGTCGTACTTGAATGGATTAGGTTCTTACCTGTAAGACGGACGTTAGAAGTGAAGGTGCAAAACTTGAAGTAATCAAAATTTTATGTTTCTATGTTTAATAGCTGAAGCTATTAACATCACGCGTAAATATGGAAGATAGAAGTTGGATGTACAGACGGAAGTTAGCGGATGGAACACTTTCGGACGAGTTTTGTAATGGGGTGGATGAGTTCATTCAGTTTGCCCTCAGTAAGAGCGATTATCTTGTCAATTCGATGATTCGATGTCCTTGTGCTAGTTGTAATAATGATATGTTTGGGAAAGTAGATGTTGTGAAGTTGCACTTGTTTAGCTTCGGATTTTGCGCAAATTACACGCAGTGGGTGCACCAAGGCGAATTGTTCTTGTCTGAGGGTAGATGTCAAACTGGTTTCCAACCACCAGTTATGTCTATACCCGAAAGTACTGTGCCTTATCCCATGTGGGGAATGCCAGGACCGGTTATGGAAGAGCCTATGTGGAGAATGCCAGGACCGGTTATGAATGAGCCTATGTGGGGAATGCCAGGACCAGTTATGAATGAGCATATGTGGGGAATGCCAGATCCGGGTATGAATGATCAGTCAGAACCACCGATTGGTTTGCGACACATGTTGTATGATATGGCTGGGTCTGGATATGATCAGAATGTTGAACCTGTAGAAGAGGAACCGAATGAAGAAGCCAAAGCGTTTTATGCCTTGCTTGAAGCTTTGGATGAAGAACTTTATCCAGGGTGCGAGAAGGTTTCATTAATGTCGATGATGGCTAGATTGATGACTTTTAAGTCAGAAAATTCAGTTTCAGAGAGTTCTTACGACACGCTTCTGGAGTTGTTTAATGATGTCTTACCTGCTGATCATAAACTTGTTACCAACTTCTATGAAACAAAGAAGTTGATGAAAGGTCTTGGCTTGCCCGTTCGAAAAATAGATTGTTGTCCAAATGGTTGTATGTTGTATTGGAAAGAAGAAAAGGATGATGATAGTTGTAAAGTTTGTAATCATGCTCGGTACAAAGACGATGTCCCTGTTCGGTCACGGTCAAGGTCTGCACGGGATGACGATATTGCGTCGTCTTCTACAAGTACTGCATCTACGAGGCGAAGAAAACGTGTGGCTCACAAGAAGATGTTTTACTTTCCAATTGGTCCAAGATTGAAAAGACTATATTATTCTAGGGCAACAGCTTCTGAAATGACTTGGCATCATGAGCATGTTTGTGCCGATGACACAATGTGCCACCCGTGTGATGCAGAAGCTTGGCGGGATTTCAATTCTAAGCATGCACAGTTTGCTTCTGAGCCGCGCAATGTTCGATTAGGCTTATGTACTGACGGGTTTCAACCCTTTGGACAAAGCGGCCAACAGTATTCAAGTTGGCCAATTATACTGACACCCTACAATTTACCTCCATGGTTGTGTTTGAAGGGTCCAGTTATGTTCTTAACAGTACTAGTTCCTGGTCCAAACAATCCGAAGCACAAAATTGATGTGTTTTTGCAGCCACTCATAGATGAGTTGACAGATCTGTGGGTGAATGGAATTCGTGCATGGGATGTATCTCGTCAACAAAATTTTACTTTGCGTGCTGCTTTAATGTGGACTGTCAGTGACTTTCCAGCCTATGCAATGCTCTCGGGTTGGGGCACGGCGGGTTATCAAGCTTGTCCATATTGTACAGAGTACACAGAAGCGTTCTATCTTCCGCACGGTAAGAAAGTATGTTGGTTTGACAGCCATAGAAAGTTTCTTCCCTGTAGGCACGAGTATCGTCGAGATAAAAAGAAGTTTAGAAAAGACGTTGTTGTAGATTATCCCCCACCACCAATTTATAGCGGTGAAGACCTTTTAGCTCAGATAGAGAATTTGGGCTTACTGAAGGTTACAGAAGAAGGTGCAGAAGCCACGAATGCTCGTATTGTGAGAGAAACACAATGTGGTTGGAGGAAAAAGAGTATATTCTGGGATTTGCCGTATTGGAAGACCAACTTAGTTCGTCATAATTTGGATGTCATGCATATAGAGAAGAATGTGTTTGAAAACTTATTCCATACTCTGATGGGTGTTGAGGGTAAGACGAAAGACAATAACAAGGCACGTGATGACTGCGCTGTGTTTTGCGACAGACCTGAGCTTCTTCAAGACCCTGTTTCGCACAAATATCCAAAGGCTTGCTATAGTTTAAATAAATCTCAACGAAAAGTCTTGTGTGATTGGGTGAAAGAATTGAAATTTCCAGATGGGTACGTGTCGAAGTTGTCACGTTGTGTTGATGATAAGAAGTATAAAATGTTTGGCATGAAAAGTCACGATTGTCATGTCTTCATGCAACGGTTGTTGCCAATCGCATTTCGGGAACTTCTACCAACAGACGTTTGGGAACCTGTAACTGAAATGAGTCGGTTTTTTTGCAGTTTGTGCGCTAATGTGTTGAAGGTTTCAGATATGACGGAACTGGAAAAGGTCATCCCTGTTATTCTATGCAAGTTGGAGATGATTTTTCCTCCTGCCTTTTTTGATTCGATGGAACATCTTGCAATTCATCTTCCGTATGAGGCTCGAGTAGCGGGGCCTGTGCATTTTAGATGGATGTATCCATTCGAACGGTTTTTGGGTTATTTGAAGAAGAAAGTGAAGAATAAAGCGCATGTAGAAGGGTCAATATGTAATGCCTATTTGGTTGAGGAAGCTGCAAACTTTTGTTCTTTCTACTTTCAAACGAATGTTGACAGTCGTGCTCGAAAACTACCTCGTAATAATGATGTCAGTGGAGAAGAACCTTCAGTAGGGGGGTTTGACTTATTTTCTTCTGTGGGTCGTTCGTATGGGAGAGTGAGGAACGAAAGATGGCTTGATCAAATGGAGTATAAAGCTATACATACGTACGTGTTGCTCAATTGTCCGGAAATAGACGACTATGCTCAGTAAGTAGAAATATTTACTTTTGTCATTACTTTATCGTATTCGGGGGTAATTTTGTAGTAATTACTTTAATGGTATATTGCAGACAATATAGAGATCTGCTGCGTTGCCACAACCCGATGTGTAATGATAATGCCATCGAACAATTGGTCAACCAAGGCTTTGCCAAATGGTTTCAAGTTAGTAACTCTATGACTTTTGTCATAATTATCACTAACTGTGTAATTATGTATTCTTATGACCTTATCTTTAAATTGTAGGATTTACGCACTACGTTGGATAATCACGTTCTACGTAGCTTGTCAGTGGGACCAGCGCGAATGGTCACATCGTACCCTATGTACTTCATTAATGGGTTTAAGTTTCATACATCCACTTATGGTAGTAATAGATGTCATGAAAATAGTTTTGTGGGTGTTGTGGGTGAGGGGTACGAGTATTATGGGCAAATAAACGAAATACTTGAAATTGAGTATTCTGGTACTCCCTGTTTAAAGGTTGTGATGTTTAAATGTAAGTGGTTTGACCCGACTCCAGATAGGGGTACCAACATACACCCCTTGTACAAAATTGTAGAGATACAAACCAATAGACAATTCAATCGGTACGAACCTTTCATAGTGGCATCCCAAGCAATTCAAGTATATCTTGCACATTATCCAGGAAGTCGCGGCAGACGAGCTAATTGGGCTGCGGTTTGTCGAGTCAAGCCAAAGGGTGTGTTTGATTTGCCGGGTACTCAAGTTCGTACAAATATCGATCATTGTGCCTTTCAAGAAGATGAAGTCCCATTACCAACAATTCATGTATCAATCACGAATGCGAATTTAGCTGATCCCGAGAACATTATGCTTGTCATGGACGATGTGGGTAGCGGAGATGATCGTGACATTGAAGTACAATCAGATGATGATGATATTTTGCGTGGACAAGATCTTGTTGATAGTGACGATAGTGATTGAATGTTGTCTATTTTGATGTGTAATGAATTGAATTTTACATACTATGCTATTTTTGTTGTGTTTATTCTTTTCCTGTATATTGTTAGATGTCACACGAACAGGACGATATTGCGAGATCGAGAGACAGTGAGTCTCCTAGGGATGAGGTTCGTGAGTTTATGCCGCGTAGGCGTCTTCGTAGTACATCATCATCATCTGCTGGTACGCCTATTCCGACAGGTAGACCACTTGTACCGGACCACACATCTACTCCTTCTCCTTATCCACCACAGCCGTACGCTTATCCACCACAACCGTACGCTTATCCACCTTATCCGTACCCATATAGTACGTATCCTACAGCCGGTACTGCCTCATCTTCGCATCTACCACCTCCTTTTGGTTCATCATTTCCACAACCCCCGCCATATACTCAGTATCCTGTACGCGGTACATCCTCATCATCTCATCTACCACCACATTTAGGTGCATCATCATCTTCACAGCCTTCGCCACATCATCTAGGAGACTCATCGAGGTCATATGTGCCTGTTCCTCCCGTATACAACCCAGGACCCACTCCCCCTTACGACCTTAATCGGTCGTTAGGGTCGGCTCTTCCTATACCACCATCTCAGTTTCCATATGCATCCCCGCCTCCCGTTCCATCATGGACCATGGCTCAGACACATGTCTCGCAGTCCATGCCTTCGTCCGCCACACCTTATACACGGACTACCACCTTGCCTCATACACAGGGTGGCACTCCTCCTTCTGGTGATCCATTTGGTACGTATTCATTTATTTGTAGTCTTTCATTTATTGTTTTTTATTAATTTAGTGTTACTCTCTAAATGTTATATGCACACACATATATGTATATATATATAGGTAGCACTTATGATGATATTACACCTATCATTCGAATGTCCGAGTTAGGTACGCCTCCAGTACATGTACCTCGTACTCGTACATCCAGATCACGAGGGTGTAGCACCAGCGTTCCACCATCTCAGCATCCTGAAAATGTTCCGGAGGAGGATGTTGCTCCTGGTAGCCCCCAGGCTGGTCGGCTTGAGGTTACAATAGAGGATGGAATGTAAGTTGTTATTTTGATGTATTTTTACGATTTAGATAGATGTGTATAGTGTTATTGCTAAAATTTATTCATTTTCATTCTAGTTTCAAGAAATCTTCTATTAATCGTAAAGTTGGTAAGTGTTTCAAGAAACATCCCGATCCGGCAGGTTATACCTTCGACAAGGTCCCTGACCACATAGTCCACATCTGGTGGGAAGAGTTCAAGGTAATATGTTTATAAATGTAATTTATATATATGTACTTAAACGTTATCAAATTGATATACTAATAATTCACACTTTTATACTTGTAGAAAATGTGTTGGTGGGATCGTCATAAGTATTCAGATGGAGTTGTTTATGACGCATGGCTTAGAAGTCTCCGGGAGAGATATTCGGATGCTATGTACAAGTTACGCAACCCAAATTACTACAAAAAGTTGCCTAAGTGGGTTAATCCGGATATGTTGGCAATATGGCAGGAACATTGGGCGACTGAGGAGTACGAGGCAAGAAGAGAGCAAGCACGACTTAATCGTCGTGGTGGAAATGCGGATGGTCATGCTCCTCCTACTCATGTGGGGGGATCTATTTCAGCCACTGTGCATGCTGCAAGAATGGTATATTACATGTATTTCCAGTTTTAATATAATGTTATTTATGTTTCTTTTCATTACATAAATTTTACTTCACATTCATTCATTCATTCATTTATTCATGAGTTGTCTTAGGTGAAAGATGGTGTATCGCCGACACCCCCAGCTGTGTTCCGTCGGATGCACCAACGTCCAGATGAAAGCTTTGTCACTGACAAATCACGACTCCTGGCGGTATATTTTCTAACACTTTTATAGTAATCTGCATTTTAGTGAATCAGACTTGAAATTTGCTTCTGTGTCTGGGATAAGTTAGAGATGGTACAAACCATTTTTTTTTCAGTTCTTTGTGCAAGACATCCTTGTTGATTTCAGTTATTTGTTGACACAACAATTGTCCTGATTTTCGTTTACAACATGTATTTGCTCATAGCTGTAAGAAAGTTTTGCTATTGTGACAAAATTTGTATCTACTTTGGCCAAAATGGTATTTGCTTACTTGGAATTGGTTTCTTGCTGCTTGGATGATAGAGTCGTGTATAATGAATTGTTTTATATATTTGTCGGCTTTTCATATGAGATATGTTGAAAGTTAATATGAAGTTCGCCGTTTCCGGCTTGGTTTTGTTGTCTTACTTTTATATTTACAAGTGTTATTCGAGCATTATCATGAAATTTGGTACTTGTATAATTTGGTACAGGTAATCACTTTCACTGTGTACTTATGAATTAGCTTAAAAAGAAAGTAAAGTATATATATATATATATCTTATAAAGTAAAAGTTCCAGCTACCTAAACATGTTATCAAAGGCTTTCATATTAGGAAACAGCAGCGCTTAGTCAATCTTAGTAAAATGGGTCCTGTAGTGTTATGAATTTTCTTCTCCCATATTTGATTTAAGACTGTATGGGTTACTTGTAGCTAGTTTGTTTTTTGTTGTTATTGTCTTATTGTATATATAATATTGTATTTGTAGTTTATATTCTAGTATATGAGTTGTTGACATTTTATTTTTGTATTTCACAGGAGAAGGTCGACTATTTTGTATCCGTCGCTAATCGGGGGACACAGTTGGAAGATGAGTATTACGGGTTTCAAGAAGCCACAGGAGGGCCAAACCGCAAAAGGCGGATTTTTGGTCTTGGTAGGGCTGCATTCGACTTTTATCCCGAGGCATCTACTTCACGCCTCCGGCGTAATGTCCGAAGTAGAACATCTTCCTCATCTGATTCTGATAGGTCGAACTCAGTCTTACAGATGATGCAAGCTAGATTAGAGGAAGTTGCAGCGTCCTGTGAGGCAATGAAACAGGATCATAACTCTCTTTTGACCGAGTTGCAGCGTTGGCGGGAACAAACAGACCAGCATGCAATGTCTGCGGAGCTGGCGCGTCAACAGCAGTTTGCTCAAGAGAGAGAACGTCTCGTACGTGAATTTGACCAGCTCACTGCTATGTTACGAGACCATGTTGCCCATGTCCGACAATCTCAAATGCCGCCCCGTACTGATGATCCTACTGCTGATGATTGACTTGATATATTTATTTTTATTATCACATGATTGACTTGATATATTTATTTTTATTATCACACGTTACATTAATGGTTCGATATAGTGGCTTCATTTCATTTCATTTCATTTTATTTCAGTTTGAATGGACTAAACTATATTCATTACTTATACGAAATCCTAATTTGGTTTGGAAAAATAATTTTTGAATATATGAAATATTATTTTTTCAATATTTTTAGTAATTAATATTATTTTTTAATTATTAAAAAAATATTATTTTTAAATTATTAAAAAAAATTAAATTTCTTTTATTATATTTTAGCGACGGATTAGCGACGGTCCGTACCGTCGCTAATTTTATAATTGTTATTATTTTATATATTTTTGCGACGGATTAGCGACGGATTGTCGTCGCTAATGATTACCATATTATTATTTTATTTAAATTTGCGACGGATTAGCAACGGAAAGTCGTCGCTAATTTTGAAAAATATTATTATTTTATTCATTTTAGCGACGGATTAGCGACGTAAATCCGTCGCTAATATTTTGAAAATATTATTTTTAAATGAACTTTAGCGACGGATTTCCGTCGCTAATCCGTCGCTAAAACTTATATTAGCGACGGATTAGCGACGGCTTTGCGACGGAAAGTACCGACGGTTTAGCGACGGATTAGCGACGAAAATTAGCGACGGATTAGCGACGGAAATTAGCGACGGATTCCGTCGCTAATCCGTAGCTATTTTTTTGCGACGGGGTGTTTTGCGACGGATGTTGTCCGTCGCTAATCCGTCGCTAATCTTAAAATTCCGTCGCTAATTCCGTCGCTAATCCGTCGCTACTGTGTAATTTTCTTGTAGTGAAATACATGTAAAAATAATACATGCGTGAATCCTCCTCCATAAAT
>JAYMTL010000242.1:0-11737 GCA_036897445.1 Pelargonium tetragonum | reverse complement strand
TTTATTTTTTAAGTAGATGAAGTGTTTGTTTAGTTTCTGACTCATCTTCATTTTAGGTATATTGTTTTTTTTTAAATCAATTTAAAATTGAAGAAAACGACATTTATAAAAATTAATTTGTAATATTTCCATTATAAAAACACACTAATCAATCAAATCATTCATGATATGATACGATTCAAATAATTAATAGGTGCCAATCAATGGAGTATTGCCCCAGATATGGCACTAAAACTAAATTAACAGTCAATTGGTTAGCTGCAAAATTATTGTTTAGCTGTGGGAGGTTATATAAATCCATCCAATTGGCACTTTGTGGAGGGCGGGTGGCGCGTGAAAACACCCGAATGCGGGCAGCGAGTGAGCATAAAAGAGTCGTGGAAAAAGCGGTCAGTCCTACGAACACGGGAGAGAGAAACGGAATTTCCCGGGAAAATATAAACAAAGAGACTAAAAAAGAAGGCATGGACGGAGAACATTTTTTCACGGATTGAGAGAAGAAAAAAGTGAGTGGAAAGCTTTCTCTAGGGTTTCAAAATTTTCTATCCATCCAAACATACATCCGTATTTTCCTGGAAAATTAAGCATAGGATAATTTGTCCAAATTTTCTATCCGTTTTTTTTTTCCCTTCCTTGGGAAACAAACAGGCCGGTCTGTGGTTGCAGCCTGAGAGAGGGGAGAGAGATGGCTTTGTCTTCTTCTTCTTCGGCCACAGTTGCGGTGGACAAGGCAACTAGCGATCTCCTAATTGCTCCGGATTGGACTATGAACATGGATATTTGCGATGCCGTCAATACTAACCGCTGGTAAATAGAAATCAATGATCACTTACTCGCTGCGTTTTTTGATTTGCTATATGTGTTTGTGTATGGATATGTATGAGGTTGCATGTAGCTGAAGGAATTTTCTTTCTCCTTTTTTGTTTTTGTTGTTTGGCTTCTTTTGATCAGTCTTAGATCATGAAAAACGTTAACACTCTCTGGATGCTGAATATTTGCTGTTTAAAACGAAAATTAAGCTGATATTTTCTGTTCACCGTGAAAATTCGTTGGGGAAAATAATTCAGAGAATTTTTACTTGAATTTTCCTGTGGGGTGGAGAATTTGTTTTGAGCTTGTCCTCAAATTAAATTTGAGCTAATTTTACTTGTCAGCCCTTGAATTCATTTTTGTTTGGAATTTGTTGTTTTACATATTTTGTTCTGAGATGGTGATTTGTTGAATTTGTTCAGGCAGGCCAAAGATGTTGTAAAAGCTGTGAAGAGAAGGTTGCAGCATAAGAGCTCTAGAGTTCAACTTCTTTCATTGACGGTACTTCTTTAGCCAACGGCCTTCTGACTGTTATGAAAGTGTCTTTGCAATGATCATTTATATTCTGTACTTGCATTCTTATGTCATTTTTTTTTCTCCAGTTTTGCCTCTCTTTCAAGATATTATCCTCATGGTCTTATATTATGTTTTTGCCAGTTTTGATTTCGAAGTTTCGTTATGTTTCTATAAATTTCTTAATTGTGGAAATACTGTTTTGTAGCTTTTGGAGACAATGGTGAAAAACTGTGGTGATCATGTCCATTTTTTAGTTGCTGAAAGAAGTATCTTGGGGGAGATGGTCAAAATCGTAAAGAAGAAGGTATAGGCTGGCTATTTATTTTGGTTCAGTGTATGAACATGAGATGCAGTGTAGCTTTGTTTCACTTGCACAAAGCTTTTCTTATATAATGTTTTTATATGATGTTTTTTCCCTCTTAGAACTCTGGGTTATTGTTTCACCCACAAGCTTATAGTTCAAAGTCATTTAACAGGAAGATGTCATGTTTTGTGATTTTAATTGTAGTTATTCTTCATGGTTCTAGATTGTTGTGTAATGCTTGTCTTGTAGTAGATGGTGTCAAGAGTGTCAGCACTTAATGACTTGCATCTATTTGGTTTTCAGGGGTTATTGTGTAGTCCTAGTCCTATGATTTCATATTCTCAAATGAAATAGGAATGTATAGCATTATGGAGTCTTTTGTACATGATAATGTGTTGGGATCATTTCTATTCTGGATAGCTAAACTGGATTTACACACATATATGTATCTATAAGGAATTTTAAAAACAAACACCTCGTATTCTTAATTTTTATCACCAGTAATTTTTCTTTGGTGCTCTCAAAGCGCTGGATGTTAGTTGGGGGCTTATTATATGGTGCTTAATAACTATAAAGCTAAGTTTTGGTAAATTGCAATGAATTTGACCTCTGTTCAATGTCATTATTTGCTTTGATAGACTTTGTAAAGTTAACGAGTAGCCCTGGCCTCTATGGAACCTGTGAACTGAACTACTCTAAAGTCTAACTTCCATTCACCTAGAGTTGTTTGCTAATGTAAAGATGAGATTCTAGCTATACTATGGAGGAAATTTGGGAACTGGTAGAGAATTTTCTTTGTAATTTAGTATGTTTTATGTAGATAATTCATGAAAAGTAATTTATTGGAGATCGGAAAGATTTGTTCATGAAAGCTGTGAGCTTGGTGAGATGCAATTATGATGGCCCTGCATGCTCCTTACAGCAACTACGTCCTAAATTCTGGGCATCTCTCTCTCTCGTTTGTGTGAGGTGGCATCTCCCATTGTGAAGATAATTAATTTGTATTGATTTTGCAGGCTGATATGCAAGTGAGAGATAAAATTTTAGTGTTGCTTGATTCATGGCAAGGGGCATTTGGTGGACCTGGAGGCAAACATCCTCAGTACTACTGGGCATATGACGAACTAAGGGTAAGCATGGCTAATAGGAATGAAGTATTGTTACCCGATTTTCTCCTTAGCCTGGTTTAGTAATGACAATTACATAGGCTGTTTGCCTGGTATTAAAACTATGGTGTTATTGGCTATTGAGATCTTAGACTTGATGAAGAAATTGGGAGTGGTTTGAAAATTGCCTCTTCTGGTTTTTAATCTTTAGTAATTGAGTTGTGTCGACATACTCTACCGAATAAAAGTTAACTGTTGCTCCTTTTTGTAAGCAAAAGGTCATTATTTGATTATTTTCATTAAAAATGATCAAATAACCATAAAAGCTTGATGCTTGTATAAATTTAACCAGTGCTCTATCTTCTAACCAAAAATAACCTTTATTTTTATGTTTGTCCGTGCTCCTGTTTAATCAAAAGTGGGTATCGTTCAATCACAGAAATACTTGTCTGTCCATGTTTTGTTAGACCCTTTAGCATTTGGTATTTTCTTGATCGTTTGAATAAATGGCAGCGTTCTGGAGTAGATTTCCCTCGCCGTGAATCAGACTCTGCTCTAATATTTACAACACCTAATAATACCCATCCTGTTTCAAGACATGCTCAAGCTGGATTTGGAATGCCAAGCAACTCTCCTAGGAGGCTTGATGAAGCTATGGCTACTGAAATTGAGAGTTTAAGGTAAGATTTTTATTATTGTTTTTCTTGTACCATTTGTCACTTATTGCTAGCTTCTTCTTTTTCTTATCTTTTTGTAGTGTTTCTTATCTGTGTTATACATAAATCTCGAGATTGTGAAATATGAGTATTTTTTTTTAAAATCTAACTATAGTATTTTCTGTATTCTTAATATTCTAGTTTGACAAGCTTGGAATCCATGCGGAATGTTATGGAGCTATTGAATGACATGCTGCAAGCTGTGAATCCAAGTGACCGTGTAGTATGTGAAATGATGCTTCCAACTCTTTTATGTACCAAATTATCTGTGAAGATCTTACTTGTTCTATTGATTGTGTAGGTGTGAAAGATGAAGTGATAGTTGATCTCGTTGAAAGATGTTGTTCCAACCAAAAAAAGCTGATGACAATGCTAACTACTACTGGGTTAGCACTCTACCATGATTTCTTTATTTATTTTATCTCTTCATAGGTTGGGCTAGGCATTGATGGACTTGTGCTACCTTGTCATTTGATATGATTCATGCCATTACACTAACATATTTTCACAATTGGATATGTAGGTTTGTGTGCTCGTTTTTTTTTTTTTGAGAATTTGTTGATGAACCGACTTTTGGTTGTTTCAGGGATGAGGAGCTACTTGGTCATGGTCTTGAATTAAATGATTCCCTTCAAGGTTTGCTTGCAAAACATGATGCTATAGCTTTGGGTTTGCGCTTTCCTAGTCAAGCAAAAAGTTCCAGCGCTGTCAGCTCCCAACCAACTATAACTAGTTCCTCCAAACTAACTGAAGAAGCAAGGGACTCTATCCCAAATGCTAGTGCGAATCCTGTTATTCCTGTGACTAATGTGACAAGAAGCCATATCGTTGAAGAGGAAGAAGAAGAAGATGACTTTGCACAGCTTGCTCGAAGGTTGCTACTAACCTGTAATTTATTTCCGTACATATCATTTAATTAAGTAACATTTTGCATCCCAGAGCTTATAATGTGTGGGGATGTATTTCCATCTACTTGAGACCCTAAAGCATCATTTTTTTTGGTAATGCAGGCATTCTAAAGCTCGTTCTGTGCCATCTCAAAGTACCTGCTGGAATCACTGATAGTCTTGCTATAGTCAGCATCAGTGACGTGACAGTTTCATCAGCTCCCGTTTCAACCCCTTCCCCGTGCACTGCCTTAGTCCTGCCTGATCCTCCTGCACCTGTCAAGACGAAAGAGCAAGAGATAATTGACCTTTTGAGTATCACCCTTTCAACAACGTCAACTTCGCCCCCTGCCCCTGAAGCTCCAACAGTCTCAAGTCAGGGCATGCATCAGGCACCGGTTTCCTCAACTGGCCAGGGGCATCCATCTGAACCCCAAATTACTTATCCCGGAAACCAAGGGCAAGCACCTTACAACAGTTATGTTGTTCCATGGGCCCAGCCTGAACCGCAAGTGAAATCACACGGTGAATTTCACCAACCTCATCCTCAAGTGCAATCACAGCCTCGATATTACCAACCTCAACCTCAATATCACCAGTCGCAACCGCAAGCTCAATATTCCCAATACCCATATCCCCCACCACCATGGGCAGGTACCTCCAACCAAGAGCCTATCTATAAATCCGACATGTTTTACACTCCTCGACCGAACCAAACCGCATCCTACACACCCATGCAAGGGCCCGGGACTTTGCGACATCAGAACTCCTTCCCGTTGAGAACAAGCAATGGATTGGCCGTGCAAGGAGATGCAAGAATGACTTCTGGTTCAGGGAATCCTGCAGCAGCAGGAGGTCAAAAGCCCTTTGTGCCTTCCTACAGGTTGTTTGAGGATTTAAATGTACTTGGGAATAGGGATGGAAAGCTCGATATGGCGAACAGAGCATCACCTAGCATTTCGGGAACAACTGTTGCCCAGAGTATGGTAGGCGGAAGGAAGTGAAACACCCATAATCTGTTCAGCTAAACATGATGTACCTTTCGGGGATCCCATTTTGTTTGGAATCTACTTTGAATGCCCTTCAGCTGACAGTTGCAATTGCATTGTATTTAGTCCCTATTATTATCAAATTTTAACTGTGGCTGTTACAATATGAAGACATGTATGTGGAGGTTACTGTTGGGTGATACCGACATGACTTGAGTATTTGGTTTTAATATGTATAGGTGGTGTCAAATTGTTCTAAAATGATAACAAGGAATATATACATAACCGCGTTTACGTATATCTCCAGAGCTAGTATTCTTCAGGCTGACAAAATTTTCTTTTGAAACGGCTTATATATATATATATATATATATATTATCCTACGAAAACATATGACTATAAAACCAGTTGACTACCTTGGACCTCTTCGTTTTCTATTTTTAACAACACAAACTGAGTTGAACCACAATTTTCCAGGTATGATCAACGAATTCAGTGGTCCAAATATCTTACGTTTTCAAGTTCCAAGTCATAGAATCCCCGAAAACAATCTCTACAGTTCGATTAGCTTCAGCTAATTACTATAACTTACTGAATCGACAAAATTTAAATTACTCTTCCAGACATATATGTATGTGATATTGAACAGACCAGCCTATCTTGTATTGAAGATGGTGCTAATTAAGTGTAAATTAGAGCACATTTCTGGAAATCTTGGGATTCGGTGCGAGACAAGAGGGAGGATGCAAAATAGTAGAATGGACAAGTGCAAGATGATTACCCATTATTCGAAGTGAAATGCACCAACAATATAATCCATTTGCAATACCCAAATTCCGGATTCGTTTGCTGCTTGTACAAATTGAAAGGAATGTAAGGAAGAAAAAGAAAAAGAACACACAAGAAAGATGGATGGGGTGAAAATATGTACATGCATTTACCTATATAACAAATTATTTGCCAAAGCCCCTCTTAAATATGCAGGTTATCTTCCCAACAAGTGGGACCTTTACACGGGAGGCTAATGAATATATAGCATACACTTCCAACACGTCGCGGCCAACAACCATCTGCAGATTGATTCTGTATTTTAACCGACTGGCAATGTGAGATTACATTTGTTGATCTACCAATGCCAATCAAGCTGCACCTCCGACATTTGTTGATCTTCCCTGGGGACCCCGATGACGAGCCTTTCCAAACAAGTATCGATAGAGAGAGTTTCAGGATTTTATCTTGCTTGAGAGTTGTCATCGGCATATATAGAGACACGAGCATCCGCAGCACCAGCAGCAAGCAGTGCTTGGTAGGGGTGGAAGGTGAGGCAGCTTACGGAACCAATCTTCTGGGCCATAAATGTGGGATAGTACCGGATGGTGCCCAGATGATCACCTTCCAAGTTAAAAACTTTAATTAGTTGCTTTGCAGAGCCACTGGCAATTAATGGGGCGTGTCTGTGAACTGCTAACGCTGTGAGTGAGCCCCTGTGAGCATCAATTGTGAGGGAGACTTTGCTCTGATTTCTGATATCAAGGAACTGAATGTCACCGGCCTGAGATGCACTAATAATCTGAAAGAGACAAGTGTAAAACAAAAAAAACAACGTATTGTTCACTTCCAGATGCTGAAGATAATGATTCGAAATCATCTTGACGGTTACAAAGAAACCACTGAGAGATTAAACAATAATGTACTCTAACTTACCATTGATGGATCTAGTCCAGGTTGAAAGCCAATCCCAACAACTCTTACATTCTGAACGTGTGGCCGCGTAGAACAAACAAGCCTAAGAATTGCACGTGTTAGAAGGCATTTTAATTCTAACAAGACAAGATCTGTGCCGTGATTTCAAGTATGATGGGAAGAGCAATGACAATTAAAATTACAGTTATTTAACTGAAATGGGTTGATTGTCATCAAAAAATCTGCCACTTCAATCAAATTTATGTTAAAGAAAAAAAATAATTTAGGAGAATCATTCCTCGACAAAATGGAAAGAGAACAAATACTAATGAGACGAACAGCCCAACTAAGAATAAAGTGAATGCAAACTGATTACAATAAACCTTAAACACAAACATAAAAATTCTTTATGATTTCTTGAACAAGTGAATGCAAACTGATTACAGTGAACCTTAAACACAAACGTAAAAACTCTTTGAATTCTTGAATATTTAATGCACTGAAATAAATTTAAACACAAACATTATATACTTTATATACATAAATTTTAACTTGTGCAACAGGAAGCAATTTTCACTGTTAAAATTATAGAATGGATTTGCTACAAGTAAATAAACATGGTACATGCAGAAAGAGCTTACATATCAGGTGTTCGGACATCATATACTCTAACATATCCATCCACAAATCCAGCTGCAAACTGACCCCCGTGAACTTGAGAAGCAGACTACATAGGCATATCGGACAATTAAACAGTGAAATGGAAATGCGAATATTGCCAATATCAGAAATGTGACAAAATTCTTAATAGAAAACAGAAATTTGAACAAAGTAACACGATGTTCGGGTGACAAATAACATAAAGTAGAAATTTTTCAGAAAGTAATAAGGAGGAATGCTCACTAGTGCAGAGATGCTGCACTCTGATGATGAAGGAAGTGAATGAACAAGCTGCTCCTTGTCAAGGTCCCAAACCATGACAGATGATATCTCACCAGACGCGAACTAATCATGACAGGGAAGAAACATATCAAAACAGAGAAAAAAATAAAGCAAAAAATTTAATACTAGGATTACTTTCATGTCATAATTGAACAAAAATATAATAATCAATAAAATCACAACATTATACAAGATGCACTTATTCCTCCACCACACCCATTAATATCTCCTAGCATCAAACACCATAAAACCAGACACCTTAAGGCAAGAACAAGGTTACAAATTAAAGTACCAAATATCCAGACTGCTGTTGCCAATCCACCACAGCATTCAGACTTCGCACACCAGGTTTATGACCTTGTATTGAAGAGAATGCAGTAACAAGCTTTTGTTTACTCTTCACGGTATAATCTTTCCAAATGCGGATATTACCATCACCTACACAAACAACAAAAATTATAATATCAAGTAAAACTCAATATTCCAAATGTTATCCAATCAATCAGAGCAACGAAAAATATATTACACGAAGCAACAAGAAGCAAACTGTCATCGAGCTCATTAACAAGGCAGAGCTTAGAAATTCCTTTGTCAGGAAAGTCGTGATTATCGAAACTGTTAAGAACATTATCTCTCTCATAATTCCATATCCTGGGGAACAAAAAACACCAAACAATTAATAAAACAAAACATAAATATGAAACAAAAGGCCACAAGTATAACATTCAAGGCTACCAAGAAAACAACCATCATATTTTGGGCACAAATTGCATTCAAATAGCATAGCTACAAAATGCCAATGTTTTGAAATTCTATTTTACAAAATAAAAAATGATATCTATTACAAGACTGACAATACATTAGCTTCCAATTTGTGGCATTTTATCCCTTGTAAGTGGATATGTATATTTCAAATGAAAAGGTCAACTAGAAAGTTTCTGCATTGATTATGCAGAAGAAAAAAAACAATTTAGCAAAAGAAAAGAACGATTGTATGTAGCAACAATATTGGAGCCTTCAGGAAAAATATATAAATTTCAGATAATTATTAAAAATGAAAAAGAGTGTACTGGGTTTGACTGGGCCAATAAAATTTCATGATATTTTATTCTATGGACAAGGGTCATTGTTGAAGAATTTGAACAATTACAAAAGACGACGTCTTTTTGAAGAGATTCTTTAACAAAGACGGTATTTCTGCTACTTTGCCTCCATTGCACAACCAATACATTCCACGGTTCTAATAGTATACAACAGTTCGTAAGGGATAAGCCACCATAGGCCTTACTTGATGTGTAAAGAAGAAGGGAGTACCTGATCCGTTCATTTTCATCTGCAGCAACCACAATTGGAGAGAAAGGGTGCAGCAAGGCTGTTTTTGTACCCGTCTCAAACTTGGTATCCCAGCTAGCGATGGGTTTATTGAGCTTGGTAACAGCTAACCAAGAAAACAACTATCAGAATCATCCTAAATAAGATACTATGAAGAGCCAAATTAAAGAATAGAAGACAAGCCAATGAAAATGACCCACAAGAGTGCTGGCATTTTCCTATATGCTCCAGCGCAAATTTCTCCCGTGGCTTGGAGAAATGGCCACAACTCCAATTGTAGATAGTTGACTGTGGAAGAAAACTGCGATCTGAAGCCCCAGAAGCGCCCCCTGAGTTTAAAAGTGGATCAGCCAATCCAGAGTCTGGAGAATTCATGATGTGAGGTCTAAACTCCAAAGAGCAAACTCTTCGCATTCCTGTCAAGTAATTTGGTCGAGGAGGGCTGACAGGAGGAGTTCTGAATGTCAAGGGCAAGTGACCTTAAAACAACACCAAAGAGAAGAATTATTTAGCAAGCAAATATGTGGTAAAAATATACCCACAGCCCATGGTCAATCAAATGACAGAAATAGGAGAACTTAAGACCTACAGCAACCTCTGCTCTGACCAGTGGACTACCATCGGAAACAACACTTAAGAGACTTCTAACAATACAAATTTCAGCTTCCTTTAATGTTTTCATCATCATCATCACCACACTCCTCATCCAATATCAAGCAGGGTACCCAGCGCAAAAACAGCAGAGGCCCTAACCTGAAATAGAATGACATGAGAAATTAGGAGTCAAAAGAATGACCAAAATTTAATTACCAATTATTAATGAATCTCAAAGGAAGACTGAAACCTCTGGTTGGGGCTCAGACAGTAGAGGAGCATATATGGCAGGAGCATGTGCCTGTAAGCCTATGAGTTGCGCCTCAGTGAAATCTTCCCACAACTTACCCAAACAGAGGCAAAGCCACTGAAGAAATAAAATAATGGTTCTGTCTGTGCATCATTAGGCGTTGAAGCCTGAAGATGCTTCAAGCAAACATGGATGAGACCAGCTTCAATGCAGGCTTCCTGGCCTCGTCTATGCCCATCCACGATGACAGCCAAAACAAATGCAGCCATCGCACGCTGTTCAGGATATGCTTCCATGCTATCAAGAAACCTAATGAAATATGTGTGGCCCCCATCCTTTACTAGATCTACCTGGCATGACTGGCAATCCAAAAGGCAAGATGATTAGAATATTGAAAAAAATGCAGGAAAAACAGAAGGTCTATAGCATACACAAGAAATAAGAGAAAAACAAAGTAGGAGTAATCGAACATACTGTGGCCTCGTTGTGGCAGTGGCGGCACGAATAGACCTCATTGCAGCAAGGAGCTCGAATCTGACATCTTCTTCTATAATGTTGGCATCTAATCCAAAACCAAACAAAACAAAACCAAACAAAACAAAACCCACATCAGAAAAACTATTTAAGAAACGAAATTGAGTTCAAAGAAGGAGTTTTGAGCATACCCATAGCCCATCTTCCCAAAATCGAGACGTTCATTGGCTGAGTCTTCCATGGTTGCTGGAGAGAACAGCAGCAAGAACAGGGAAGAAGAGCTCAGGGGAAGAAGAAAAAGTTGCCAGATTTACGCAGATGGGGATGGGGTGGCTTTGTCCCAAAATCGAAAAAAAAGTAAATGCATCTTAGAATTAAAAACAACAATAAATAAATGGTCGGATCGGAGAGGATAAGACCGAATCCATCGCCTCATTACCGGCAACCTCGACTAGACTCCGCCGGAGTCCGGAGCTGCTAGTGCTTGAAGAAGCTTCAAGCGTGAGAATTTTTTTATTTTTTCTAAAATAAAATATTTTCCGGATCAACAATTTGAGCTCCTATAAAAATGCGCCATGTAGGCGCGATTTTTCCACATCAGCGGCTACTGTCCACGTGGACGTCACTTAACGGCATTGGTAACAGAGATTAACTGTGGGTACCAAATTGGGTTGAAAATAAAAAATTGAATACTATATCTAATAGAATAAAAGATTGGGTACCAAATTTGATTTCCGCCATAAATTTGGATACTAAAATGATCTTTATCCCGAAAATAAACTGTTGTGGCTTGATTGTACTGGTAGCTATTGACTACTACTAGTGTACTACTACTGCAGGTTCCTATTCTTAATGGGTCAGCTAAAGAAAAGGACATGTGAAATTTTCATTTTCATTTTCATTTTCATTTTGTGGGGAAAATGGGAAAGAGAAGAGGTTGAAGTTGGGCAAATCCTCTAAGAATGAAATTTTTTTAGGGTAAAAATGTAATTTCACACATTTTAATTTAATTTAGACCAATCATGGAGTGACACGTGTCATTTTCATTCAAAATAAATAATAAAATATTCAAGTATGACATGTTAGTGCCACAGATGAAAAAAAAATCAGAACGCCACATCAGCGTCAGCTATA
>JAYMTL010000241.1:0-11806 GCA_036897445.1 Pelargonium tetragonum | reverse complement strand
AGAACTCAAGTAAAGAAACTAGAAATCCCCTCTTAAACTTTAACCTACCATTATCTTCCATTCCGTAAACTTCACTATTCTAAGTAAGGGGAAATCTCAAAAGGAATGTACTCCCGAACAGAATAATAGAATCCTGCTACCTTACCACTACCCACAGAAGAACTAAAACAATTCCTCTGCCTACACAGTCCATTACACAATTATAGGAATAGTAAAGAAATTAGTCAAAGAATCAGAATTATCCTTTGCTTAGCTACAGGAACTTCTAAGATTAAGATGAGCACTTAGATCGGATAGACTTTGCTGGCGTAAAAGAAGGATGCCTCAGCCTTGGCTGTACTATCTTTCCCTATATTTAGAACAAATTTCTCCGAGAACAAGGAACTCAGTAGCCTTCAAGAACTAAGAGCTACAATTCAAAGAATCCGATTGATTCTGTTATTCCTTAACACCTTTGCCTAATCCGATTAGTTAGAATTCTAGTTTGAGAGAGTGGAAGATTGGAATGTTGAGAAGTTGGTAGGTTATGAGTTATGAAAGTGTCCAGAGTCTATAGAATCCGTTCTTGTAGTGAATTCATTCTTTAGTTTAGAGAAAGATAGATACTGGATATCTAGGTTTGAGAAATACTGGAATTCAGGAGTATAGTTCAGATAGAAGTTTAGAGATACAGGTTAAAAAGTTAGTGTATAGAAGTTTCTATTAGTTTCCAAGTTCCTGTTATTAAGTTCCCTTTTTCTTACAACAGAAACTCCCTATATAGCTATAGCTTAGTTTGGATTCCGGTTACCATGATTTTAGTAATTAGGGATTTCCTTCTGTGTCAGCTAGCGAGCCTTAGCAAGACTTTCCTGAACCAAGTATTTGTTTTAACAACAGGAATTAGTATTTTAGCTTAGGAGTAGACTTATGGATCTTTGGCAACCAGCCTTTACTTTAAGAGGAGCTCCCCTATAGTATAGTGTAAATACTCTTCCTATCCTAAAGGATTTTTATTAAAAAGAATAAATGGCTTACAAACTTAATTGGGAATTCTTTAAGATAAAGTTCACTACTTAGTGAACTATAAATTAGATTTGTAACTAAAAGCACTTCGTTCAACTACAAGGCTGTGAACCCTATGACTTAAAAATTTCTTATAACTAACTTAATAGGATTTGGTATACCCATATAGCGGAGGGGCCCCCATAATTAACGTAAGGGGGGATCTGTAAAAAAACTTGTATAACTGACTAAGCCCCAGGCCCCTTTTTGAACCCATGAGTTAAAAACGTAACGCTATGTAGTATTCAACAGTCAAAATTACTGCGCAGGAAATTGCCAGACCCTTATATAGGATTGTTTTCGCTTTGTTATCGCCGAAATACTTCATTATAAAATAAAGATGAATACAAAAAGAGATATAGATAATTTTTTTAACACTGCGATTGAGTTAATCTATCAAAGAACTATGTTCCTGGATTCCCAATTCCGCACTCAGTCCCTCTACCAGGGCAAAATTCCTATTAAAACCTACAAGTCTGAATTATTGCTTAACGGCTTATAAAAATGACTAAAGATTTAACTAGCCCCGCTCCTAATCCGTACAATTCTAACTTCCATTAAGTACATTATATAATATTTGCAAAATATCCTCTAAATCTTTGACTTTATGCTACTAGTAATCAATCACTCCTAATAAAGGAAACCACACTTAACAAACAATTGATACACCTTTTCTTTTCAAATTTAGGGTGCTTTGTAACTGCAGAGTATGAAACCGGGTATAAGTACTAAGGGGAAAAACTCAAAATTTCAAAAAAGATATCCACTTAAACGAGTAAAGCACTAGAACTAGGAGTGCTTTATATCTTGGTAAAAAATAGACTAAACGGGGATTCCTCTCGTTAGAGATTCTCTTAATTAGATACGCTAGATATAGGCCGGTTAGATTTGCTTAACTTTATACGGAATATAGAACTATCATTATGCTTGTATGATTTTCAAGTTAAGGGCACCCTTTCGTAATTGAGAAAGACTTTAGGACTCTTTTGTAGCCTAAAGCCCTGTTTACTTAACTTAGGATTCCCGCAAGATTTATGAAAGGGTAACTTAGAGCCGTAGAGGTTCCGCCTTTAGTATCAGACTCAAGAGGGTTTACTCTTAATACACAAATAATATAGGCTGCGTCTTGTCAAGGAGCTCCTTTTCTATTTGATTCGTTAGGTAGTGCATAAACCTTTCCGCGGATACTCCTTATAGAACAGGCTTCCTTTTTTTAGTATAGTAGCTGACTTTTTAAATTTAGTTAGTATACAGTTTTTCAGCACTGACCTTTAGGGTTCGAGTCTCTATAATACTTTACTCTCATCCTCATATAATAAGATAAGAAACCCCCCGGTTAACTTTTTAAGTTGATAAGCTAGTATCGGTAAAACCTATTTTATAACTCTGATTACTTAGACAGATTTTTAATTACTAAATGTCTTAGATTTAACCCCCAGTTTACAGATCCGATAACCCAAAACGCGAGCCTTTAGTTATAGAATTTCTAACACCTCTCGAAAAGCAGCCCTCTAAGACTAAGAAAACAAAGGTAACCCTGAGATAAGTACTTCCCTGTTTATTTACTATACTTCAGAACTAACCTCGCTTAAGCTTTTTAGGGTTCTTGTACTTCTTTTTCTATCTTCTGTACTTTTTAATAGCGAAAATACCCCAAAGGGGATTCATAAACGTAAGCAGTTCTTGAGGATTCTTTAACAACTACACCACCTTTACCTCCATTCTCTTTTTCTAGGCTATAGGTCAACGTAAACGATAGGATTTTAAGTCCTTTAAGGGTGCCAGCGGGGGCCTCATAATTAAATTATAAGAACTCAACCGAATTCAGAACTTTATACAAAAAGGACTCCTATAAGATTTTTACACAGGAATCCCATTTTGGCTTACCCGCTTGGCAGGGTTATAAGATCCCTTGCTAGATCTGAGTGTACTCATTACGTTATCGGTGCGTGCTAAAAGAAAACATCGCTATAGAGTTAATGAAGCTTCCTATAAGACTTCCTCAAAGTATAAAAGTACATAAAAGAAAAGTTTGACAATCAAGGTAACAAGATATAAAGCTACACCTTAATTACTGTTAGTAAAGAACTAAGTAAGTAAAAAAGTCCTGAGAATCCTTCCACATTATATTCTTTTTGAAGACTGAGTACATTTTTTGTAATGAAACCCAGGAATTTTCATATATAAAAGCCAAAACTCAATGTAGAAAATCTGTAAACGAATACTGAAGTAAAAGTGCGCAGAAAAAGAAAAATAGCTTTATCTTTAAACTGAATTTAGAATTTTCCTCAGAATGTTATAGTATTAGTTTCATGTCATATTACTAAATTTAGATAACTTGCTGCTATACCTAAAGGAATTCCTGCGGTTAATGGAAGAATAAAAAGATAGTACTAATGTTCTTTACTCCTTCCAGGGGGAGCCCCTCAAAAATAAGGAGGAAAGCTTTATCTGGAGTAAATGAAAACTAAGTTCTTGAAACTAGGATGCTAAAGAAAAAACTTATCAAGAAAGGAAACTAATTACCAAAAAAATCTTTTTTAATTACGAAACCGGGAAACTCCTGGAATCATGAACGGGCTTCAGCCTACCTAAAGTCTCGTCAAGCCGGAATACCGCGAAAACCAAAGGAAAATTAGGAATCCGACCCGAAGCCCTATAACCAAACCTTTATAAATTCATAGAAAACCAAGGACTTCTAGTTGTAAATCTTTATTTATAATATTTCAATTTAGGGAATTCCCGAGTTAAATGTACATTTACCATGGGCCCGGAAAATTGTTTAGTAATGATAATATCCTCAAAGGCTCGAAATGCTAGGGTTTCCGGGAAGCGGGGGCATTTGTCTTAAGAGTAATAATCGACTTTTTGTAAAAAAAGGCTTTTGGTAGCAAACGACAAACGAGGGGTATAGTATAGTAGCTGCTATATTCATAAAGCCACTCTCTTGCGTCTGGGTTTATATACAAGGTGCAGTGATACGTCGAAATAGGAAGTCGGCAGACCTAATTACAACCCTTTTAAGAGAAAAGTACTCACTACAATACATTAAACCAAAAAGGCAGGGCTTTCTAAAGTGGAACTTAGAATAGAAGTTATAGTAAAGGATAGAGACTCTACTACACTACTAATTCTGTAAACTAAAAAAGATTCAAGTAAGATACTAATTAAAACGAAAAGTGAAAGTGGAGGAAGGCAAAAAAGAAACACAACAGAAACTAAAAAGCTTGAGATTTTAGGTAGAATTCTGAGAAGGCGTATTCCCTTAAAATAGAGTTCTATAGGTACTGTTAATTAAAGAGCCCACAAGGAACCCTAGATTAAAAGGAACCAGAGATACCGGGGCCTCTCCTCTTAGTTATTTTTTACTTAAGTGGCTGTTTTAGCATCTTGAAAGCATACTTATTTAGAAATCTAGCTGTGGATAATGTAATACAGGACCCCGTTTTATATTATAGCACATCCATATTTGTAATACCTGTAAAAAGGGTATCTCCTATACATTGTCGACTAGAAGTCCCTTAGATTAAAAAAAGGATTGCCGCTAACTAATATAAGTTAATAGTACCTATTCCGACAGAAAATTATCCCTTAAAATTTTCTTGTCCAGTTAATTTCGATTTGGGTAGTAAGCTAAACCTGTTTTGGGTATTAGGGTTAGGAACCCCTTTCAGCTTGTTATGTACCTCAAAAGAAGGGTCATTTATAGCTTACTAGGTTTAAATTCTTAGTATTATACTGGGCAAAAAAGCAATAAAAAGAAGAAAGATGCTCGCGAATAAAAGAGCTAGGCTATTAAGTAAAGGCCCGCTGGAAAAAGTATTCGTACAGTTAAAATCAGGAAAGGCCTTATCTTGGACCGGCCCACTCAAGCTATATACATAAAGAACTTAGGTGCCTTATAAGGGGGTCCTTACGCAGGCTGTAATACTAAGCTTTTCGTTCTAACCTTGGTATAGGGATTACTTGTCTATGAAAATTAAATGGGTTTAGAGCCCTTTTTTAGTACCTTAAACCTGGTTCAAACTTCGTCGTAATAAAGTAACTACTTTTTTCCATACGTTGACATCCGTCTAAAAAGAATCTTAGACTTCCTGTGAAGCTCAAGTAAATCCGGGGTTAATGGTTAATGAAAGTTTCTAACTCAAAGCGTTGCACCCGATTTTGACAGCTACGCGCGTCGGTTCGAATCCTATCAGCCCTACTAAAAATTAGACTTGTACCGAGAACAAGTTAGCAACTCGAGTCCGATTTCGAGTTCCAAGTTTACTCGGATTCCTTTTTAGCTCCGAATATCTTTGGATGAAGTAAAAAAAGGACCGGGACCTTGAAGTAATACCACTTAACCAAGCTCTCAAAGAGAGCGTATAGACCTAATTACATGAAGCTTATAATGTATCTTTCTTTGAATTCTCTTTGTTTTTACCTAACCAAAACTTTTATCTAAGAAATTTCCGGGCATCAAGCTCTTCTCTTCAAAAATGACTGAAGATTTGACTTTTTGTATACACTAAAATAGGTTGAGTTTTAGTACTAGAAAACCTGATAGCTTTTTATAGAATAAACTAAGTTTAAAAGAAGGACTGATAATCCTCTCTTAAACAGCTTCACAGAATAGTCTCGGGGGTTGGGCAGATTTTAATTAAGCTTTAGAGTCACCTTCTGAATGAATACATTAAAAGGCCGTGCTTCTCAAAGGAGAGACAGCAGGAGATTTCTATCTATAGTACTAACCCTTATTTAGATTCGGTTTTTCTTTTACCTTAATTAAGGAGTCATAAAACTAAAAAAACCCCTTTTGTGCCTGCCTAAGGTTTTCCAAAAATAGAGTGACCCTGCCCTACACTATAGCTATGCTAGGTTGTATCATTTGTGGAAGTTATATGCCCTAAAAAGAATTTTATAGTAAGGAGCTCCGGATTAACCTAGATTACCAATTTTGTATTGAACCTATAAACCGAGGAATCCTTGAGTAGAAAAAAGAAATATACAGTTACAAGCATGTTATCTACCTCTTTGAAGTATCTTAAATTTAAGTTCTCCGAGGAAAGCAGAGAGACAGTCCTTTACGGGAAGTGGACAACCTCTACCTTACTATAAGGACTAGAACTTACTCCAACTAGGGTATATTAAGAAATAGGTTTTCTCCTAAGTATAGGGTTCCTCCATTAAGGGGGACTCCTTATAAACAAGAAAGTACTCAAGAGTTTGAACCTCTTGCCCCTAAATATGAATAAGTTTGGCTCTAGGAATAAAAAGGACCCAAATTACAGCGCTCGTTAACGCGCCTAAAATCCCCGTTTATTAAGAAATTTTTTCGTTAATGTTAAAACTTCCATAAAGCCCTCATACAAGCTAAGTTTTGTCCAAATGGAATTTTTCATAAAAAGGTTTTGTTATTTTCTCTCCCCCTTTTAAATTAAAAAAGAAGTAGAGTTGTAGGTAAGCTAGGTTAACACAAAGGCTTGGTAGTATAGATCTTCTCCTGGAAAAAGGGGTTCTCGGGAGTTCCTAGTACAGAATTTTAAAGTAAGTAAGGTCGTTAAAAAGTTTATATTATTTACATTGGAATGAAAAGTACAAATAAAGTATACGAAACTCCTCAACAAATTATCTTGTATTCTCTAAAAAGGGTTTTTCTATCTCAAATTAAAGGGAAACTTGTGCTTGTACTGCTTACTTCCGTAGTCTTCTAAGTAATACCAAGACTTTGTTTTAGACTCTTCGACGGCTTTAGTTCTTTATTCCGTAACAGCTTTTTACTATTACTATCTATAACTATAATTGAAAACCCTGGGCATAACATGAAATCTTTGTGCGTTGTGTTAATATTTCTTTAATTAAATTAGTAATTAGTTAAGATTTACGTTATGTTATACTTATAAGATTTAGAAGATTCGAAAACCCCCTTATGTTATGCAATATCCAGGATTCTAAAACAAGCAGAATACGAAGAAAGTATATTACCAATAGACATCAAAGTTAAGAATAGTAAAAAATATCCGACGTTAGAACTTGGAAAGGTTTTTTCGTAATAACAAATTAAACTTTAGTGTATAAAACCAATACTTTTTGCAAAAAGACTAAAAAACCCAGGTAGTGTACAACTATAACCCACTTAAAAGTAAACCCGAAAACTTTTTTTGTTTATATCTTTTTCAGCGAGTTATTCAAGTCCTATAAGTCTTCTAAATTCCTTATACTGTAACTACTTTCTAATATGTAAATTAAGATTGAGGGAATGGGCCGAGCTTGAGATTTAACTTTTACTGATAGGGGAGTTCCCGTCCTTAGATCTTCTAAGAATTTTTAAGGAGTCTAGGGTGGTTACTCCGGCGACTAAGCTGCCTGAGATATACACGGGTTATAATTAATGCGAGACCCCTTTTTTATTCAGATAAAAACCTGTTAAAGCGCCTGCTGAAGATTAAAAAAAGGTGGACCCGCCTTTGATGTTTCAGAAAAGTATGCAACCTAAGAAGTAAACTAAACCAACCCACTTAGTCTTTTTAGGAGACCCCCTAGATAAGTAAGGAAATCCCGGGAATAAAATTCCTTTTTTTGATCTAGTATCCCTAACGCAGATAACTTTTAAATCTCTTTTCATTTCTTTAGAGTCATAAAAAATACCAGCCTTTCTTTACTTTAATAGGATAGATTTAACTAAAAACTTTCAGAAGTGCAAAAAAAGCACAAGCATTGTCCTAACTAAGGAGTCCTATATTGTTGATATAATCTCTTGTGAAGCTAATACTAATAGGAGTTATTAATTCAATTACCAGTTAAAGTTCCTTCATTAGGCAAATCGCGAAGCTTGTTATATTTGCTCGCTTACTACTCTAATTTTATATAACTATCACTTTAATAATAAAAAAAGAAAGAATAAATAGCTCCTAAAGAAGGAAAAACCTAAGGAGCTTGTTAAATTTTTTGTATTGCAGGCTTACAAGAGAAGAGACTTTTGTGAAAAACTTTTGTGCCATGTTAGTTATTAATCTGGTTATTTTTTGACTCTTGATATAAACTTTTTAGTTTAAAAACACGACTGCTATGCGTCCTTTTTTGTAGTGTGTTCTCTCCTCTGTAAATAGTAAATAAATTAATAGAGATAAACTGGATTCGGGAATTCGAGGGGTTACTTTGGCTCTGATTTAGTCAATAATAAAACACTGCATAAAGCTGTTCGGAGACCCGGGTTTAAAATTCACTTTATCCTTGGTAGTTAAAAGGAAATTTTTATACCCAGACGTATATATATTTTTTATTTAAAATTCGATATAAGGGAGTGAGACAGGTAACTAGAATACAATATACTGCTAATTCTAAGAGTTTATAACAGAGCTTTTATAATAAGTATAAGAACTTAAAGTGTAGCTTTTAACCAGCTGCAACTCAAACGGAAACTCCTTGTTATTTAATATTTAATAGAAGAAAGCTTCTCTAAAGCTCGGGTTTACTTTATACTCAAATTTGCGAGTCTCGCTTTTATATAATACGCCTAAAAACAAAGTTTCAATCAGTTACATACTTTTGCCTTTCGTTACTGAGTAAGTTTTTTAGGGTTGGATTCCCATCTCTTTCCTGTTAAAACAAGGAGTTCTTGCCACTTTCAAAGAATCAAAAGCGCCTTTTATAAGAACCGAGTATACCTAAGGGAACTTAAAAGTCAAGGTTTTTTACTAGGCTAATATTACGAAGTCTAGTATTACTCATAAGGGTAGAGTCTTGTTCCTGAAATTGATACGCTAACAGCTCCCTTCAGAATGTAACAGAATGTAGGGAAATCCCATTAGGAGAGTTGGATTTCCTATATGCGGGGTCCTTTTCAAGAATTACTATTATATTTATATTCTAAGTTTTCTACAGAGCGCTGCCTTTTTTAGAAGTCTTTCTCGTTTAAGCTATTTTCACAAACACACAACCTTTTCAAACAAACCTTGTATAACACTACAGTCTAAGGTCCCGCGGTTGGCGTCTTTAAACACAAGGCAAAACTCTAATACTATAGAATTTCCTGCATTAAAAGACTTAAGAATTCCTTAGTATAAACTAGAAAAATCCCTTTCTTTTGCTCCTACTTAACTACGCAACTTATTTACAAGACTTGTGTATATCACTTAGTATTATTAGCAGCAACCGGCTTCCCCAGGCTACAAAAAAGTCTTTAGCTAGAATTGAATCGCTTTCTTTTTTATAATAAAAACTGAAGTAAATATAAAATCAGATACCTCGGCGCTATTGCAGATATAGGGCACAAGAACATATAACAGGTTTTAAATATTTCCTGTATAAGAGTTTTTTTAGAGTCTTAATTACTTAATTACAATGCACAATGCTTTGCGAGGTCTTGAAAGGCGCTTTCTAGCTTGTAACTTTTACGCAGTTAGGATTTTATCTTATTAGAGGGGCGTTCTTAATAGAAAAAAAGAGTCCTGATGTTTACTATAGAATAATGCAGTATAAAAGAGCTAAGCTATGCCAGAGGGAGTGCCCTCTAAAGTATAACCGCTTATGCATAAGATCTTCTGAATCGCGATTACTTAACAAAAAGGGGTCCACTGTATAGCTAGATGAACCCTATCTAATTGGAGCAAAAGCTCTTAATTAAGGGAATCTTATATACACTTAATGTAAAAGGAGGATCCTGTAAATGTATAGCCAAAATATCTTAACGGATTTGCTCTTTTTTCTAATTTGAGTCCATTTCTCCCTATATAAGTCACCTATTTCTATAGGAGAAACTAGATAATTTTCTAATTGAATTCGTTAAAAAGTTGAATTATAGTTTACATTGGAATTCAATCTTTTTTAATACTGGAGAGAAAAAAAGAAATATCCAAGACTATAAAATAGTATACGGACCCTTTTCCTATGCTTTGCAAAGCCTTTTTATTGCTTACCTGCATTCTAGAGTACGAATGGACCTCCTTGCTTTTTAAAGTTGTCTTGTAAAAATGAATACTTAATTCTCTTTTTAGAACCCCTATATTATCTCGTTGGTTAGTAGGGCCCACTCTTGCTTGTTTAATTTAATTACCTGTTTCAGGAATAAGACGAAATGGCATTTAAAGAAGGCTCACCAATACAGAACATAGGAACTCCTTATATCTTGACTTTTTGCCTTCCTAGATACCTAGCTGCTTCGAAAAATCGGGAATGATACACTTTGTAAGTCAAAAGTTTCCAAAAGACTCAGAAAAGGAATCCGGTTTAAATAGAAGCCAAAGTTTCCATCTAAAATGTTGTTTTATTGCTGGTTTAGATACCAAGTAAGTATATAATTTTCGAAAAGCTTCTGCTCTTAACTCTTCTTTCTATACTTACTTCTATCTACTTCTATAACTAAACTATAACTAAAGTAAAATAAAGTTCTAACCACTCTACTAATATTTAATAATTAATACAAATACGAAACGACACTCCTGGGTAGGCATTATACTACCGCAACTTCCTAATAAGAGTAA
Organism: Pelargonium tetragonum; assembly: GCA_036897445.1. Taxonomy (NCBI): domain Eukaryota; kingdom Viridiplantae; phylum Streptophyta; class Magnoliopsida; order Geraniales; family Geraniaceae; genus Pelargonium; species Pelargonium tetragonum. The sequence continues at coordinate 1,298 of JAYMTL010000241.1, read as the reverse complement.
GAAATTCTAGCTACACTAGCTCTAGGTTATAAGAATACAAAAGCTCCTTATCCTAATGAAGTATAGCTACTAAAATTAAGAAGTAAAGAGATATAAGAAAAGGAAGCAAGAGGAAGCTGCGGCAGGTATTATAGCTCCTAGTACTCTAAAGAAGAGTAAGAAACAAGTCAATAAGAATTGATAAGAAAGGTATTACGTCTGGTAGTATAGCTCTGAATAAGGTAAGATTAAGAGGATAGAGCCCTTATATTAGAATGAGTAAGTCATTGTCCCCAACTGCAGTGTAGCATAGGGCAGGTAGCGCAGGATAGTTTCATAGCTAATTAACTTTACACTAAGACCAGCAACTAGAAAAGGATAAAACTAAAAATCCTTCAGCAGAAATAGCAGCTTATTATCCTTTGTTGTAATACCTAGATTTCCTGGTTTCATATCCTTACTCATAACTTTGTTTCTTACTCGGATCCTTAAGAACAGGAAAAACTTGTACTTGGATTCTGTATCTCAATCTTGATCTTGTTAGCTGCTACCCTACCTGTCCTAGAAGCCTTACCTTTCTTGATAATACCCGTAGCTGGTTATTATTCTACTCTTATCCTGTTATTATTGAATTACTTGTTTATGAGCTAGAGCTATACCTGCTTTCTGTATCATAGCTATTCCTATTTGTTTACGAGTTATTAATAATATAGGAATTAGTAAAACTTCCTCTTTTTGTTGCTGTGGATTATGGTAGCTAGATTCCTTTATTGAATAGGTTTTAATAGGTAATATAGGTATAAATATATGAGTTTTTAAGAGGTCTTACTCTGTTCTGGGTTTATCAGCAAGGAGTGTAGTACTTAGAGAGAGAAAGTGTCCTCTCTTACCGACTGTAACGCAGAGAAGGAGGGGTAGTATCCTGATAGTGTATCTACGGCAACATCAACTATTGACTTCCTTTATATCTCGATCTTGAACGAAATTAATCGTGGTATAGCTTCTCTAAATCTATTACTAATTGCATACCTTTAACGCGAGACTAGAGTAATTTAGAATTTTATATGCCTCATCCTTGTTAATATTTACAAAGTGTGCCCTATAGAGTTCCCAGGGGGCCCTTTATTTAGACTTAATACTGTGGCAAATCCCTTTAAATTTACCAAAGTAAGATAATGCCAACATAGGAAGCTGATTGAATCAAACAAAACCTTTAAAAATAAGCAGGGGAGTCGGGACCAAAAGTTTGAAAATCGACTCCCCGGGGTAATTTCTAGTTTATACCCTGAAAAGAAAGTAAGTTAGACTTAATGTGAAGT
>JAYMTL010000240.1:0-11956 GCA_036897445.1 Pelargonium tetragonum | reverse complement strand
AACTAACTTCTTCTTAATTTTTCTCAAATTAGAAAGGAGGACACTCATTTTGGGACGGAGGGAGTATTAAACAATTAAAATCAATTTTCTAAAAAATAATATAAGAAAAACAAATATAATACAACATATATATTTGAATCAAATGGTTATAAAATATGATACCTGTTAAAAGAACGTGCTTGTTAATTCTTCCCAACAATTCTTGATAAGAAATGAGATTCAATCTCAAATTTGGAATCTTAGGCTCATCAATGTCAAGCACTCTCACAACAGTTCTTGGAGTGAAATTGATATGGAATCGATTGGACACAACTCTATATCCGTTTACCACATTCAACACCTTAAATGTGTTGAATATGTGAATCTTTCCCTCTTGAATTAAGGGTTGAAATCTAACCATATCTAATCGTTGTACAGTGGCTTGTATTTGTGATGACTAACAACATAAAAATGCAATTAATTATAATTAAAATAATTTTCAAACTAATACATGATAATAATTGTATTGAAGTCATACTTACATTATCATCAATGAGTATCATGTTTAAATTAATTGTCTTATTTGTTTGGTTATTTATACCAACCCATAACCTCTCTACTCTGACTTTGATATTCCAATCAACCCTCTTGTCGTGAAGATCAGCAATAGCATTAAACATAATAACATCCATCCTATAAAAAAAAATACATTAGTCTGAAAAAAGGAACTTCAATTTGTTTCGAGTATACAAATAAATATGAATGGAAACGGAAAAACAGATTGGGTTGAAGGCAAAAATGGTACCCAATCTTTGGTGCGATACCCAATTTGGTACCCAGACTTTAATTGTACCAGATTTAGTACCTCAACTTCTATTTTCTACCCAATGTAATACCTATACTTTTATTTTGTAACCAATTTGGTGCCTACCGTCAGCTACCGTTAACTGTCCCGTTAAGTCTGGTCTACGTGGAACCTTGACTGCATATGTGGAAAAAAAAGTGCCAGCGTGGCCAAACTGAGCACGCGCTTGTGCTGACGTGGCTGGGAACGTGGAAAAAATTGAAAAAGAAAAGGAAAGAGAAGAAAAATGATCAGACCCTGTTCTCTCTCACTCTCTCACGCACGACTTGTTGCGTTTTGTTCTGTGAGAGTTTCAGACAAGGCAAGAGAGAGAAAGGTCAGCGAACGAAGGAGAGAAGAAGAATCTTGGGCTCTTGTTTGGCGTTGAAGGAGACAGGAAAGGGAGAGATTCGCTGGGAGTCTGTGTGTGGTCGTTGTCAGTGGTCCATTGTCAGTGGTAGGCCAACATTAAGCAAGGTAAGTATTCGTTTTTTGTTTGTTTATGGTATTAAACAAATGGGATTAGGTTGTTTAGTAGAATATTAAACTACTGATCGGGTGATTAGGGTTTTTAGTAAGATTTTAAATAGCTTGTTTGATGGTATTGAGAAAAGTTAGGTTTTTGAAAAAGTTAGGGGTTTTAAAAAATTAGGGGTTTTTCAAAAAGGTTGAGTTATTTGTTGAAAAAGTAATGGTGTGTAGTACAGAAAGTAAATTGGGTAAAGTGTGTTGAATGGTATTGTTTATTCTATCATTGGGAATCATAAACAAACATGTGATTTTTTGTTGTGTTTTACTGTGTGGTAGCATGACAGGGAAGCATAAAGGCTCTGGTGGTAAGGAAAAAGGGGGTTCCAAAAAAAAAGGTACTGTTGGAGTAAGTAGTGAAGAAAATAGTAGTAGGAAAGGTAAAATCCAGTTTTGCTATGGGGGTTATTTTAGGGCAAACCCATTTAATTGCCCAGAATATATGGAGGGTAAAACAACAGTGGAGAGTTTGGTCATTGAAGATCTAACAATGGAAGTAATAATTGGTAAAATTAAGGAGTATGGGTATGAGAATGTGTTGAAAATGCACTACATGAAAGGGACATCTTTGCATAAATTAGATGGGGTTGTGTTGTTGGGGGATGACATAGCATTAATGAGGTTGAAAATTTTGTTGTTGAAATATGGGTCAGTGACAGTGTTTATAGAGCATGGCAAGTTGGTCCAAGGGGTAGGTGGGGAATTAGGAGAGGCAGTAATTGAACGGGGAGTTGGGTGTAGTAATGTGCAAGTTGAAGGGCAAAGTGGTAACTTGGATGAGGGCCCAAGTATTGTAGGTGCAGATGCAGATTTATGTGGGGTTGAACCAAGCACAAGGGAGGGTGATGGAGAAGTGGGGGCTGAGGTAGATGTTGATATTGGAGTGGATCACAGTGGGCACAGACATACAGAGGGAGAGGCTGAGTTAGAAGAACAAATTTTGGGTGTTGATGTGGATCACAGTGGGCAGAGACATACAGAGGGAGAGGCTGAGTTAGAAGAACAAATTCTGGGTGTTGATGTTGATGCTGGAGGAGATGCTGCAGAACCTGAGGTATGCCCTGAACTCAATTTTAGTTCAATGAAATTTACATTCATTTATGTGTGTTGGTATTTGGTTTTGAAATTTAAATTTTGGCTATAGTTTGTTCAAGTAGATGTGGCTGAAGGTGAATTGGATGAGGAATTCATAGTAGGTGAAGGTGCAACCCTACTAGTTGAACCAATTCATTTTGATGATTCCGATTCAGAAGATGAGGAGGTGCAAGTAGGGATCAAAGAGCTTAGGGGCTGGAGAAAAAGAAGACAAGCTGATAAGAAGAAAAAAAGAAAGGGAGGTGAAGCAGATGGTGAACAACATGCACCAAATATTGAGGATGAGACAGCAGGTGATGAGCAAAATTGTCAACAGGCAAGGGATGAAGATACAATAGTTGAAGATGCAGATAGGGACAGTGAGTATCACTCAAGTGATAGTGAGTGGACTATAAGAAGTGGTACATCAGATTCTGAGATTGAGGAGGACACAGCTCAGAGAGCAGATTTGCAGTGGCCACAGTACGATCCTAGTCAACCTTTGTTGGACTTCAGGGAGAGGTTGGGGTTTGTAGGGCCTGCTGAATTCAAGAAAGCTTTGACTGAATATGGTGTGAAGAAACAAGTGGACTACAAACTTACGAAAAATACGAAGAAAAAGGTCGCAGCTCAATGCAAAGGAAGAGCTGGTGAAGATGGGCCTCGGTGTACTTGGAGAATCTATGCAAGCTGGCAAAGTACAGATGGTGTGTTCAGAGTTAAGCAATACAACAACATTCATTGTTGCAATCCAGCTTACAAGAACAAGAGGGTCACTGCTGGTGTGATAGCTCAGTTCTTTAAGGACCGAATCAACGAAAACCCAAACATATACTCGTGGCAACTTCAGGAACTAGTGAAAGAGCAATTGAGGACTGAGGTTCAGTTAAGCAAGTGCATCCGAGCTAAGAGAATGCACTACGAGGACTTTGTCAGGAAGGAGAAAGAAGAGTTTGCGAAGGTTTGGTCATATGTGGCAGAGCTGCGAGAGGCGAACCCGAGAAATAGTGTTTATGTGAAAACACAAGTGGATAAGGTGAGTGGGGGCATCCAGTTCAAAAGGATGTATGTTTGCTTGGCTGCTTGCAAGGATGGGTTCCTGGCTGGATGTAGGAGGTATATTGGAGTTGATGGGTGCTTCCTGAAGGGGCTGCTGAAGGGAGAGTTACTCACAGCTGTTGGCATCGATGGCGATAACCAGATGTTTCCTGTAGCTTGGGCTACGGTTGAGGTGGAGAACACTGACTCTTGGAACTGGTTCCTTAACTTGCTAAATGAGGACTTGGACATTGGAGATGGGGTTGGATGGGCCATAATATCAGATCAACAAAAGGTAAATTTAATTTTATGTACATTATTTAATGTTTACTTACTGACTGCAAACATATACTAATGGTTTACATATTGTCACATGATTAGGGGTTGATGAATGCTATTAAAACAGTCATGCCAAAAGCTCACCAAAGAATGTGTTGTCGACACATTTATGCAAACTGGAGGAAGAAACATGGAGGCAAGGAGTTGAAGAGACAATTCTGGGCTTCAAGTAAGGCAACTTATTTTGAACACTTTAAGAGGTTAATGTATGAAATGGCATTAGACATGAGTGCCTCGGCTTATGAGGATTTGTTAGTGTTAGATCCAGTTCATTGGGCTAGGGCTATGTTTCCAACTCATGTAAAATGTGAGAATGTAGATAATAATATGTGCGAGAGTTTGAATGCCACATTATTAGGTGCTAGGAGCAAGTGCATCATTTCTTTGATGGAGCACTTGAGGTTATATGTGGCAAAAAGGATGAGAGAAAAAATGTTGTCTGGGCAGAGGTGGAAGTTTGGCCATGGCCGTAGAATTCAAAAGAGGCTTAACAAGAGTAGGGAATTATCAACTGTGTGGCATGTGGGGTTTAAGTCAGATGCTGGGTATGAGATAGTGGGGGCTGAAGGGAAAAAACATGTGGTGAGGTTGAATGTTGGTAGTTGTACTTGTAGGAGATGGGATTTGACAGGCATCCCATGTGCACATGCTGTATGTGCAATCCAGTATGAGGGAAAAGATGCAGGGGACTATTTAAGTAGTTGCTATAGTAAGGCAACCTATGTACTTAGCTATTCGTTTCAGTGTGAGCCCATTAGGGGTGAGGAGTTCTGGCCACTAGTGAACAGACCTGAGCTCCTACCCCCTGAGATTAGAAGTTTGCCAGGAAGAAAAAAGAAGAAAAGAAGATTGGAGGAGCATGAGAGGGCTGGAAGCCAAACCAAAGCAAAGGCAACAAGACAAATGTCTTGTGGATGGTGTAAAAAACTTCACCACAACAAAAGAGGTTGTCCAGATAGGGCGTATTATCTTGCCTTGGAAGCTGGACAAATAGCTGATGTAAGTTCAGCTTTTTGTATTCAGTTTTTCTATTTGTATGCTACCTGGATTGTCTCTTATAATGCTGTTCATATTGTATTTTGCAGGATGTGGAACAAGTGGTTCCTGACATGCCAGGGGACAACCCTCCACCACAACAAATGCCTTGTCAAGTAAATCCTACGCAGCAGGTAATTGTTGTTACTCACAACTGGAATTGCCATAAGATTTACCAATCTTGCTTATACCACTTGTATTCTACAGGAAGTTCAAGATTGCAGAGATGACATTCCACAATATGAGGCACCAACCCAAGAGATGCCATCAATGGAGGACCACCCCATCCCTTATGAGCCTCAAGTTGTTGCTCCTACAGCTGATGTGGAAGAAATTCAAGTCCAAGTCACAAACCCTGAAGTTGTTGTTCCTACAGCTGATGTGGAAGACATTCAAGTTCAAGTCACAAACCCTGAAGTGGTTGCTCCTGCACCTAAACCTATTAAAAGGAAGTTTCAACCCAAAAAACCACTACCAAAGCAAAAACATCAACCAACTCCAAAGTCTAACCCCCCTCCAAAACCTATACCAACTCCTAAACCTAAACCAACTCCAACTCCAACTCCAACTCCAACTCCAACTCCAACACCTAAACCATCTCCTAAACCTAAACCAACTCCAACTCCAACTCCAACTCCAACACCTAAACCATCTCCAATCATACTGCCTAGGACACATGGAATGGGGCTTTATCAAAGTCCAACTGGTATTGCTGTACTGGATGTAAGTTAATTACATTTGCTAATTTGAATTTACGTTTCTTTGATTTTATACTCAAATTTGTTGTTTTCTTTTTTCCAGCCAGGACACATCACAGAACAAGTGCTGTCATCACCTGTTTGGAGTGGATCAGGACAAAGAATGAGGGGGAAAAGCAGCAAGAAGGCCACCTCAGACAAGAATGTGTAGAACTATGTTTACAAAACACTTTTGCTGGAACACATGATGATATGGAAAACTTTTTGTTAACTATCTGCTCTGGGGATTTCATTTTGGGTTAACTTATTCTGTTGATGTGGGGATGTCTGACTGAACATATTCTGTTGATGTTGGGATTTCATTTTGGGTTAAGACATGATACTTAAGTTATGATTGGAATGAATGTATTATTCAATGCAGTTATTGGAATGCAGTTATCCAGGAACATTGTAAATTTATATCTTGGAAATTTTGTGCAGTACCATTCTATATCTTGCATATTTCATGTCCAAGCTATGTCAATGTGTTTATTTATATGGGCAATTATATGAATGTGTTTGTATATATGTTGGAAAATAAAACTACTGATCTGTTTCTTGTGTTTGTATATATCAGAAATTTTGTATATGTCAGAAATTTTGGTTCAATTAAGCCAACCATTCATGTTCATTTCCTTCCATACCTATTACATCATGCTAATTCAAACAAAACAACCATTCATCTTCATTTACTTGTCCAAATACAGTGTCTATTTCAAAAACCATTCATGTTCATTTCAACACGAAATTTAACATATTACATCAACTCTTTAAGACTACCAACATTCCCTCCACAATTAACCATCACAAATGTGCACACTATTGCACAAATTGCTACAACAACACAACACATTTTAGAACAATGCTTCCTATCACTACTTCTCTTCATTGCTGTTACACTCCTAGAAGACATTGACCTAGAAGACATTGACCTTGATAACCCAGCAACATTATGTGATGAGTTTGGACAGACTCCATCACTGTCTGCTTCCTTCATCTGATTCAATTTCTCCAATAAAGCCAGTCGATCTTCATACAGCTCCTTTATGACATTCTTGTAGTACTCTTGACCAATTAACTCCTTGTCATGCCATTTGAAGTACCCACAATCCAATTCACGATTCTGCAACACAAAAACACACATGTCACTATAAACCCATATTCAATAAATTTCCAAAAATTTGAAATATAACCTAACCTGATAGAATGGACAACGATAGAACCTACGCCCTGGATTCCTAATAGTCCAAGAAATCAAACGAACAGCAGGTGCAGGTTCTGGGCATCGACAAAATTTCTTCAATCCACCATAATTAGGGTTGCATTTGTACTCAATAATTCGTTCCCATCCATCAGCCATAGCTTCTACTACCACCAGATGACAACCACACCCACTCAATTTCAACAAATCACTCCTAACTCAGAAATCCACAAAAAAAAAAAAATATATTCAAACCGTAACAGACGAAGATGACGATGAACAGAACATCTACGAGATTGGTGATGATATGCACAACAAAAGCTACGATTCTGTGAACAAAAAATTCCAAAATATGATTATCACTTACCTTTGCTTGATGATGAAAGCCTTATCTGTAATTTTTCCTTCACCTCCAACACAGAGAGCGTGAAATCGAAACGAATGAGAGAGAAAAAAAATGGGACAGAGCCAAACGTGAAAGAGAGACTTAAAGGGTTTTTTTTTTCCATATTATCCACGTCATCAACCAGTACGTGCCCTTCGCCGCCACGTACTCTATTTTCTCCACCTCATCTGTCCAGCGAAGCAGTTAACGGCCAGACTAACGGATTCTGACGGTGGGTATCACATTGGGTAGAAAATAGAAGTTGAGGTACTAAATCTGGTACAATTAAAGTCTGGGTACCAAATTGGGTATCGCACCGAAGATTGGGTACCATTTTTGCTTTTAACCCAAACAGATTGTATTTTAAGTTCACTAATCATCAAATCCAACCTAAATTTTAGATTTGCAGAACGAAATAAATAATGAAAGCTATGTATGCATGTTACTTCTCTGAAGAGTTCATTGATAAACAAAAAGAGCAGTACAAACAATAAAAAAATCATGTATGTATACACTGTTGATAAATTATTCCACTCAAATCTGTGCATTTATATACAATTTGAAATGTTCATGGACATATCAAACAAACTCTTAAAAAATAAAAGAAACAAAGAGTATCATAGTCAAACACAAAAATTACATAGAAATTGAGGATTTTGAATGAAATATGATTCAATATTTGCTATCTTCCTGCTACTGCTTATTTATTTATTTTTATTGTCTATTGATTCAAATCAACCACTCTCAATTGAGCTTCATTAATACAATCCGTTTCCTCTTTTCTCATCAGTATTTCAATTATGTTGCTGCAAATACTTCATTAGTAGAACAATAAGCCCCAAAATTTTCAAGTACACAGTGAGAGAGAGCCCATAGATAGGTTTTGTGAATCTGGGCTAGTGCAAAGGATGTGACTTGCTAATTCAAATCGATTTGCGAATCGAATTCAAGATCAAAAAACAAATACTAAAAAACACGTTCAACAACAACCCATCAAAATCACGATTAAAAAACAAATACTCAGCAACCAAAACAACAATAACTTGTGCATCTTATTAAAAGTATCATGCACAATGAGAAAGTTAACTTAAAATGATAAGAAATACCTTTATGTGTGTATACAATTAAAAGACAGGAATTCTTCAACTCTAATGAGATTCAGCAGTAGCTTTTGATGTTTGTTTTTTATTCTTAACACCATTAAATAGTTATATAGAAAAGACTTGGTTATAATTAGATAAATACATAAAGTTATTATCTTATCTATGAGCTAAGCTTTGAATTGTCTTATAAGTAGAGTCCTATTTCATATTGATATTCCTAACAAATTTATGAGTTTTAAAATAAAATGATTCTGAATTTTGGATAGAAAATTGACAGATAATTAAAAAAAGCAAAGATAGGATATACACAGATTGATAAAGAATGAGATAGGATATACACAAATTGGTTAATGAGAATTATTGAGCACTTATAAAATTATCATATAAAAATAAACAAACAAAATTTAGAAATGAAAAATAAAAAATAAAAACTGAAATCAGTGTGTTTTCAACATTATATATATAAAATTAACAATTTTATCATTAAACAGTGTGTTATTAAATGAGTTCACGATATGTTTATGACCCGTTTAATTAAACGATTTAAGCATATCAAGCAACACAATTAACTAAACGGATTGGTTAGTTAGCACAAACACGATTAAAGTGAACCCAAATTGCCTAATAGTACATAAGATCAATCAAGACTCAATAATATATACAAAATCAACAATTTTATCTATAAACAGTGAGTTTAAAAGAGTTACACGACACGTCTATGACCCGTTTAATCAAACAGTTTAATAAGCAGATCAAGTAACACAATTAACTAAACGGGTTAGTTAGTCGACACGAACACGATTAAACTAAACTCAAAACTGCTTAAATTTGTGTATCAAGACTCAATCAATGAACCAAACCCACAATCACTAACCAAACAATGAATCAATCCAACTCAAAAAAAAAAAAACACTTGTCAATTTCTCCAAATTTGACCAAATTCAATGAAAATTGGAGAGATCTCAAGTACTTGGCCAAGACTCAGAAACAGAAAACACTAAAATCAGCTCCGTAACACCCTATTGAACACTTAATTATTACATGTTGAAGTGAAGCTTGAGCAAGAAAGCAAAAGAAGAAGCAGAGCACAAAAGCTGCTGAGCTTATAGATGGATCCAAAAATGGTTGCTGAGAACAGAGACCCCATTTTGTGGAGCAGATTTGGCTTTGAATGCTGAATGTTTTGTGGTCTGATTCAGCTCAAGATCTACATAAAAGAGAGAGATTGAGGAAAAAGAGAGAGAGAATCAATAGGAGCTCTCTTGAGCTAAGTGGACTTGTTATAATAGTTACTGCAAAAATCATATCTTTTTGCTCAAAAATAATTATTCACCTTCTACCGAGAAGCTTTGCAGCTTCTTCAATCTTATTGATTAACTCATTAGGTAGGCATTTTGATGTAATCTTGTTTCTCTCATAAATCCCTGCATAAAAAAAAAATATTATAAAAAAAACTTAACAAAACTTACACAAAAATGACATCTTCAGAGAGCACTGAAATCAAAATCTTGCAAATAAATACAGTATAAAAAAAATCAAGGAAATTCATAACAAATCTGTTCCACACCAAACAAATTTTTATGGTTTAACCTTTGGACATAGAGATTAACTCAAACAAATTAATAGTTTTTGGCCACTCCTCCGTCTTTTGTCACGTGGTATTCTGTCACAACATTAAATATAAAAATCAAGTAAAGTAAAGATTTGTCTACCCATATTGCTCGACGACCTGAGGCGAGATCGATGGCATTCTACACGGAGATGATATTCAGGAGAGAGAAAGAGAGACTGTTTGTTCAATCAATTCCAATATTATTTCTCTATAAGAGAGAAAATATAGTATATAAAGAAGAGTTTAAGGAGATTATATATATTTCTCTCAATGTTTTGATACCATGTAAAAATATAAGAGAAAATATAATTTAATATAAATATTAGTACATAAGAGAGCTATGTATAGGTTTGATACTGCTTATGATATTTAAAAAAGAAAGTGAACAATTAAAGATATTACAGTTGAGAAGATTGTGGATATGATATAATTGATAATTCAAGTCAATATTAACTGATTTTGAGATTTATTCTTCAACAATTCCGAACTATAACATAACAAAGTATTTGTTGAGAACATAACCCATAAGAAATAGGAAGTTCCAAACAACTAAAAAGAAATCGGAAACTGAAATAATTAACAATTGATTAGCATAAATCACCTAGAAACCCTAATTAGATGGTCCTGCATCACTTTTGTTTCATTTGCTCTCCTATCTCTAGTTGACAAAGTGGTGTACATAATTCTCAAATCTCAATGCTCTAATACTACATGGTAATCAATTCTTGATCATGGGTAACAGTTACAGATGTGTGTGAATACATGAAGTGAACATGAGGTGTCCAAGAGGTCTATAATGCCATGCAACTATGGAGCAAAACAGTGGTGTTTGAAACGAGAATGAATGGAAAACTTATCTAATTGCTTGTTTTCTTCTGCTTGGTAATGATATGAAGGTTTTAATTTGTATCTATTTAGTGCAGACTAATAAAAGATGTTGCATAATTGATATATTTATTTATGTTTTCTTGCTCATGATGTTCTCTATTCCTCTTTCACAAATCATTCTTTGCAAAGTAAAATTGCCTCTTTTTTTTTTGTTTGCCATGTAGTTTGTTAACTTTTAGGTTATCAAGTGATCTGTTTGAACTTCTTTGTGGATCCTAACATATAGGAATACTATGGAAGCTTGGATTATTGCATATTTTTTTTGAGTTAAAACTACTGGTATTGACTTGTATTGGTCTTTTTTTTTTCTTTTTCTTCTGTACCTTTCTCTTACTATCAGGGTCAGGTTTGCACACTTTTGTTCTTTATCTGGGGCCTCATATTGCTCTGTTCACAATTAAAGCAATGCAATGTGGTCGAGTTGATTTGAAAATTGCTTCATATGATACAATACAGTTGAAAAGAAGTCCTTCATGGCTTGATAAGGATTGCTCTGAGTTTGGGCCCCCATTGTTCAAATCATTGCATGGTTCACGGGTACCACTTAGCAGTATATTGCCACAGGTTCAGATAGAGGCTATTCTCTGGGGCATTGGCACCGCACTTGGGGAACTTCCTCCATATTTCATCTCTAGAGCTGGTACTTATTCTAAATTCTTGGTCTGTTTAGTAGTTTACTGTACAAGAGAAACACAGATTTGTACTGTGTTGTGCAACAAGAGAAACACAGATTTCTTATGTGTAATCTATGTTCGTAATTTTGCATCACCAGAAACCTTGCTGGGTCTCCTACATTTAGATATTTGTGCATCTGAATTACTCTTTCCTCTTGTGGAAGTTGTTAAACTTTGAATGGAACTGATGAAATGAGGACTTGAATATGGAAGATCTGCAATCAGCAGGCCATCCTATGCATCCTTAGTTTTTTGTCTACTTGTATGTTCATCAAATGCGAGTAACAGCAATGATAGATATTGTTTCCAAGAAAACTTGTATCATAATGTTTTGGGTTTGGTTTGGTTTAATTTCATAGTACTACTTCCATGCAGCAAGCATTTCCGGAACCAAAGTGGATGCTATTGAAGAATTTGAAACTTCCTCGACTGAAGATAGTGGAGTTGTAGCTACTCACCTAAATCAAATCAAATGCTGGCTCCTATCACACTCGCAACATTTGAACTTCTTCACAATTT
>JAYMTL010000239.1:0-12026 GCA_036897445.1 Pelargonium tetragonum | reverse complement strand
GGAGAAACACATAGTAGTACAATGAGACCCCTTCGAACAATTGAAACTATCCTATAGACAAACTCTTATTCCTAACAAATTAAGCCGTAGTAAAGCAAGCTATAAGTCTTGGAAAACAAAAGCAGCATAGGAAAAGTTGGTGGGGTTATAGAGGCTCTATACATGTTCAGAATACTACTATGAGGAGTTAACCTTCCTCCGCTTAAGAAGCTGCAGTCGGTAACGAGGACGTACTCATGCACCTGCTAAGCCATAAACTAGCTAAAGAGTCTTTAAAGCTGATTACTGAAACCCAAGCTTACTGGGTTAAGAGTAGGAACTCCTTGAAAATGGCTAGTTTCATTTCTGTGATGCCTATTCCCGCTTACTAAGTCTAATAGGGAAATCTTATAAATTCAGAAGTCGCTTCAATTTACTTATAAGACTTATCTAAAAAATAGATATATAAAGAGGAAGGTGCATGGAGCTTCTTTTCTAGAGTGCTTTGTCTAATGTAAAATATCTTTTTGGTATTACGTTTCGGCGAAAAGCTATATCAATCATCACAGCGACACTAAAGCAAGAGGTTTACAAGAATCCTCAGGTTTTTCGTAGTAAGCTACTCTTGAAAAGCAAAAAAGGGAGATTGCAATGAAATTGTTTTTATAGGACATACTGAGACAAGCGCTACAATCAAAATAGAAATTTTCAGTATAATATAGGTACGCAGTTATAGCACCCTACCTATAAGGAGTTCATTAGAGAGGCCCCTTTTGAGTATCTATATAAGGGGGTTTAAGATTCATAGTACATGTTTAAATTTAAAAAGTGAGGAGAGTCTCTAGGGATCTTTTTCCGGGATACCCCTCAACGGGGATTTAACCTACTAACAAGACTTTACACTGAGCCTGGAAACCCCTAAGAGTTAGCTATTTCTTGTTTAATAAGCGCAGCATTACTTATAGTTTCTCAAAAACAGAAAGCTAATTTATAAAATATTGAGGTCACCGATACCTCGAGGAATCCTCGTGAAACATTATACCCAAGTAAACCCCGCTTTAATACATAAATTTGAATTACAAAAAACTTTAAACCGACGTTTAGTTATTACCACAATCTTAAATTTCAGGAATTCCGCTGCCCCTAAATCAAAATTTTTTGCTACAACATCTTGAAAAGCAACCAGTATACCAACACCAAAAAGCCGGTTCAATAAAAAACCCTGGGCTTTGTCTTAGAGCCTGCCTCCTGTTCGCGGATCCTAAATATTTAAAACTTCAGAATAAGGCTTTTCTATTTAGAATGTTGTTTTTCTTTGATTTGGGTATCCAGTATTTCCTACGTTTTACCTATTTACCGTTGATTTTGACTATATATTTCTTTCTTTGTTTACTATAACCCTGACCTGTAACACTAAACTGTAAGACTGTCCTATAACCTAAATTACAATATCTATATTGCTACACTTAACTTACCTTTATTCTGTAGTATACTAGATACATATTATAATATAAAATTCTCTAGACCCTAAACCTACTACAAATTTGAATCAATAAGTCTACGGCTACATTAGACCATAACAACCACAGTAAGAAGACGCTTATCCTCTGTATCCTAAAGACAAGTATTATCGTCTGTTTAGCTTATAACCCTAACCCATAAAAAGAAAGTCTAGCTAGGATCCTGGTACGGATAACCCATACAAAACGAGCAAGCCATAGAGCAAGTAATTAAAGTCAACAAGAAGAAAAAGGAAGTCAGGTTGTGGGTTATAGTGTATCTATGTTTATTCAATAAACTATATTACTTTAATCTCCTTCTCTTCGGTCGGTAGGAGAGACTAATAACAATTATTAAAGCTCTATCCTCTCTAACGATAAAGACAAGGGACCGGAGGATCACACCTTAGACAACAAGGAATATCTAGTATACATTATAAATTATCTATTAACTATTTTCCTATTATATAACTAGTAATAACTTATAGTATAATAATATAGAGTAACTCTTAAGGAATCCTAACAACAAAACATATTTAGGTTATAGGACGGGTATTGTCTACTAAGCTTTTTCCCACCACAACACGAGTACAGGTATTAGAATTTCTTTTATTAAGGGTATAGCCCCTACTCTTTTCTAGGATTCTGGTATGGATAGCTCATAACAAACAGCAAAGCATAAGGTTAAGTAGTCCAGTAGAACACAGAAGCAAGTCTAAGAAGAGAAGTAAGACAAAGTAACAATTAGGATTAGGTCAGAATCAGAAGAAGTTGATGGGTGTTATAAAGCATGAATACACTATCTAAATACTATTTGCCTCCTTCTCTACGTTCCAGTCGGTAATAATGATTGACTCCTAATACTTAATAAAAGGATTCTCCCTCCATAGCTATAAAAAGAAAGATCAAAAAAGAGAAATTAAGCTAAATTTTAAATAAATAAGAAAGCCTAAAAATTTTCTTAGTCTGTGATCTCCCTAAATTTCTAAGTTTGGGTTTTAAAACTCTACTAAAATTTTTAGAAACAAAAAAGTTTGTCAGGATTAACTCTGAGCAAGCTTCTATTTCTGCTCCTAGTTTTTTGCAGGTGTAACACGAGTTTAAATTATGGTTAATTTTACTTGAGATTCTCTTTATTATACGGATAAAAAAAAAGCCCTTAAGAAGTTTCCATTATATGATTAATTAGTTTACAAAAAGAGTACTGTTTCTAAAGCTTTCCCTTTCCCATGGATATCGTTCTGATTTGAACAACCAAGTGGGCTGCAAAAAACTCATAGAAGCCGTAGAGCAGCTCAAAAACAAGGGCAGCTGGTTTAAGGTATTACAGGGTCCTTAAAGGGTTTCCTTTTAGTAAAATTTAACTAAGTTCAAAAACTCCTTATTTAAATCATATCATATTGAGCTATTCTGCCTAAAACAGGAAGGGGTTGTGTAGTACAAAAAAGATTGACCTTTATTTAACAAACTTTACAAGCAATTGTTTCCATAATTTAAGGGGTTTTAACCCTGAGAATCCCTATTACAAGATATTAATTGTAAAAACTGTAACTCAAGGAGCCCCTCTTTTTAAAACTAGATTAAACCGAAATAACTGTAACTAGGCTCCTACACTATAAAACTTGTTGTTAGAATATAAATTTTTAAATTAGTAATTATTGAAAAACCCCTGATGAGAAGGGAAGACAAAAGATTCACAGAGTTCTAAAACACGTTATATTACTCGTAACTCGAGTAGCTTCAGCATAAAGGACTTTTTTAAGTTTGATATCCCCTCCTTAAGTTAAGTAGGCTTATTAACTATACTTTAGCCCGAATAAAAGCCCTTTAAGTTTTTTTTGTTAAAGCGGACTTAGTAAGTTAAGTTGTAAAGCATCTTCTTAATTTAAGCACGAAATCCACAGGTCGCCTGTATAGAGTGCCTTATGTATATTTATAGTTTGTGACTTCCTTCGAGCCTATTCTTCCTTTTTAGAGGGTACGTAAGGTAGAAACAAGTTATCGCCTAGTTATTGAATAAAAATTGAAACTAAATAGCAGAAAAGGGGATTGCTAGCTCCACTAAACTAATATAAAGAAACCCGTGGTATTTAATTCTTAAAAAAAACTACAAGAAACGGGTAAATGGCTAGAGTATACGCTAATACTGGAGGTTATCCCTGGAACTTTGATTTATTTGGATCCGGCCCTCACTTAATTAAGTCAAGCCTAGGATACTTTTAAGCGTCGAGTGAACATTATTCTTGAAAAGGAAAGGCTTTTAAGGGTAAGGATGCTTATATCTTGGAAACTACTGGACAGGTGCTACTTTAGACTTAGGAAAAGAGGGGTGCCTTTAGAAAATTATTGAATAAGGAAGTCCTAAAGATTAAAGAATTCCCCCGGGGGCGGCTCTTCCGCAGGTAAGAAAATTCGGCAGCTCTTTCTTGAAATTTTTTAGGAGATTGAAAATCCCCCGTTGCAAGGAGTAGTACTTTAACCGTGTGTTCCTAGGCTAAAGCTTTTTGTTCAAAACAAGAAGTTCTTAAACCAGAATATAACAACATCTTTAGCCATTTATTGTCCACCTTGTCTTAATCAGGCCCAGTTTCTCTATGATAATTTACAACATTTTTCAAGTATATTGCCAATAGATCCCATATCCCTTGTGAAACGCAGAGTGTATGTTTCTTTTCCTAGTCGCGTGGAACTAATCCTTGGATATCCTAGACTGGAATTACTGAATTAAGGCAAGATAGCGATGGCGTAGTACAAACCCTTAAACTAAAAAATCCCCATCTAAGAATTCTCTGGATGCTTGCTGGCAAAACGCGTTACTTAGTAGATCTTAGGGAATCCTATTGTATCAGATATGCAAAAAATTCTATCTGTTGATCTCCTTGAGGATCTAGAAAGGTCTAAGAATCCCCGAGGATTCGCTTTGGAGGGCACCGCCAGGGTTATCTATAATAAAGGGTATATTTTATTATATTTATACTCTTTTACGCAGAATCCGCTTTAACTTTAAATGGCTTGCTTTTGACGTGGAATTTTAACTCTGTTCCGGTGAGGCTAGGAGCTGCTCTCTTTTTAATTAAATTAACTAATGAAAGTTTTTAGTTTATTAAAATAAAAAGTCTAAAGCAAGAGGATATTAAAGAAAACCCCAAGCATAAGCTATTGCGGACTCCCTTTACTAGTACCAGAAGATAGAAATTGTAAAGCAGAAATTCTTGACTAATTACATTACCTTTTTTGTATTTTATCTTTCTTAGTCTTTTCCAAATGTTATGGGACCTCTTACTTTCTAAGATTCCCTAGTTTTAATATAGTATCGGGATTCTCTCTCTTATAGTGTATTAGGATAGTAGTGTATTTTCTAAATGAACAACACAGACTTGGGAGTAAAAGGTATCGGGTACTTCTAGTCCATATAGGAGCTACTCAAATCTTTAAAATAAAAGAAAAGACAAGGTCAGCTTTCCCCTATTTAGGATTCCTTATTTAGATAAGGTTGGGTAGTAACTACGGCTTCGATTTCCGGGGGCACTTTCTTCTTAAGAGGCCCCTCCGTTTCAAGAAGTAATTAGTGCATTAAGGGGGTCCTTTCACATTTGTAAGGCTTTTCTAACCAAAGCCTTACTTAAAGAAGTGTGTAACTCTCGGATTTCCGTTTAAACTAGGGATAGGGACTCTATAAGTCTTGAATGTATCCAACCCTTACTTACGTCGCTTGCCATGACATTTTAGATAGTCATTTAAAAATTGTTTGATTGAATCCGGATCCCTTTTCTTCAGTCTTTTGGTTGGAAAGAAACTCTTTACTTATTGTCAAGGTCAAAAAATAGGAAGGGCTTTTGCTTTGGTGGGGTCTCTAATCAGAGAAAGTTTGAGTTAAAGTGGGCCTGAGTAGCTATTAAGTAAAGCATTCCTTTCCATACCATAGTAGTAACTACAGGAACAAAAGGAACTAATCCCAATACTAAAGAAAAAGGTATAAGTAAAAGACTTTCGTCAAATCAATCTAATACATACAATTAGAACAACTAAATTTCATTTACTATCTATACTCTATAGAATAGACTCTAACCAACAAAGCCAACTTATTTAATTAAGAAAGTACTCTATACAATCCTATAAAGTATTAACTACAGAATCCTAATACCCAAGGGAAGAAAGTCAGTCGCAAGGAACAGTTAAAGTGTAAGGGCATCTTTTTTGTGTTTATTACTTTTTCTAGGTATAGTATTTTAGTCTTCAGTTTTTTCAAAGTAGCTGTATAAAAGTTTTCCAGTTTCCAATAAGACTTTGAGAGTCTAGTATTAAAGAACTATAGTAAGGAATTTCTAGTAAATGAAGCCAAGTAAATTGGAAAAGTTTAGAGCTCTATAGCTAGGGTATTCCTGAGTTAATCTAACCCTATATCTAGAAAGAATAATAAAGAAGAAAATTCTTTTTACTAAGAAAACAAGGTAAACAAAAAGGGGTCCGAAGAAGAGTTTGAAGTCAGTAAGCAGTTTCCGGTAAAGATATTCGAAAAAAGTCTGTCTTTCCTTTTGGTGTTGGCTAGAGCGTAAGTAGGACATTCCTTAAACTATCTTACATTTCCCTCTCCTCACTATGCTACAGTCAGGTACACCAAGCATACTAAAGAATCTTTCTAAAGTAATAGCCTCTGTAAAATAGTAATAACAACAGAAAAAGAGGTAATGCAATTAAGAATACAACTATAACTAATAAAGAAGAGTAATGCACTACCAAAACCAACAGCTAAGTTTTTTTGTTCGTGGTCTGTAAAGTAGCTTCAGGAATAGGAATATAAGGACAAGTTTGTAAAAACTAAGGCTAAAGCTAATAACGGGTTCCTTCGGAAAGAGTTTAGTTAGGTAAACGAGGAAGTGCTTACTTAAAGGGTAATAACTAAAGGAAGTTTCCATGTATTTAGAATTGTTAGGTATCTCTATAAAGCCAGGGGAGTTCCTAATTTTTTGTGCTTTCATTTAACCAGGATAGAGTTTAAGAAGGTAAAGCTTTTAAGAGGAGAATAGCGCCCACCAACTCCAGTTTTCTTTTTAAGTGCTTTTTTGGTTTTAATTTTGAGATTTTTCCTACTTGTTAAGAGTCCCTTTGTTTATTAGGCAGCTTTCTTTCTCTTTAGATACTAAGTGCCTCTAGCTCTAGGGAGGGAGAGTTTTTCTTTTGTTACAGGTAAGAATATAGTATAGGAAATGCCAGGGATAGAATGAGAGTCACTGAAAAAGGGTAACTTATCTTGTAGATTAAAAATATGTAATATAACAAAAGGGGATTGGAAGTTTGCAAATCGCTTTAAAAATTCTTATACACACTATCTTTCTTTTAGGATTAGAAGCAAAGAAGTTTAGTTCCCCTTTTTTTAAGGCCCAGAACCCCCGGTAAATCGTAGTAACACTAGTATAGATTGCCTTAATTACGTTGTACTTAGATCAGACTTTATTGATTAGAAAGCTTTAATGGCGGTATTCTAAAGAAGTTTTAAACCCCAAAACACAGGTTATACCTTTATTCAAAAGCAGACTCCAGTCGCAATACTTAGAATTCTGAGTTGTCAAAACCCAGGATCCTTGCGGAGTGTCCTATATTTTACAATGAAGAAAGCCCGGCTAACAAAATTCTCAAAAAAGTTAGGAATCCCCGGGAAACTTTTAAATTCGAGTCTCATTAGTTTGAATCCTATTCGTAATCATCGGCAGGGAGCCTTTCCATTCTCCGAGCAAGGAGTTCCCTTCCTTAGCTTAATCTTGGTATGATAGCTTATAAAACAAAACTCTCGTAATCAGAGCAGCTTGCTTAATTCACAAGAACAACCCTGTTAAGATATATAAAAGTACTAAAAGCCTCATTATGGATATATTATAGTTACACCAAAAATCTTTTTTTCGGAAGGCTGGATCGAAGAAAAGCCTAGTCCGGAGTTCGGTAACTTAGACTTTTTAAAAATATCCATCGAGAATTAGACAACAAGAAGTCAGTTTTTTTCGAAGTGCAGTAAAAAAGAAATTAGCTCAAGCACAAGGAATTCTCGCATTATTATACTAATCTACTACTATCCCGTACTAAATCTGGGAGGGGCTCTTTTCGCTTTTGAACAAAGGAAAGGAAAAGTTCTACACAAATATATAATATATGGGGTATTCTAAACCCGCTTAGCGACGGAGAATCCTGAAAAATTTATGAGGTTGTAATACTAAACCTTTTCGATAGTTAGAACACAGAACAACTAAACTTAATTTGTAAATACTAGCTATATACCTGATTCAAATCCTTAAAGACTTTTGACTTCTTAGAAGTCGTTGCTAGTTTCAGCTCTGCAAGAACCCTAGGTTATAGGACCACAGCCTTAATAAATTAATAAAAATTTTTAGGCTTAGGAGTTTCCTTTTTATTAAAAGTATGAGGTTTTTAGAGAGCTCTCAGGATACAGAGTCTAGGTAAGAAATTCTAGCTCCGCGGAAAGTTATATTTCATAAGAACAAGAAGAGTGTCGCGGGTAAGACAGGTAATTAATAAAAAAGGGAAGTTCTTTTAGAGCTCTCTAAATCCCGAAATTGAGGTATTGAGGAGGTTTTCTTAGACTGGAAAGGTTATAAGTTTTAAATAAAGGATTTCCGTTTCCGCTGTTAATAGGGTGTAATTTTATAGGAGTTTTCAGGAGATTTAAGTCTTAGATCTTAGAAAAGGGTAAAGTTTCTGTATACAAGGGTTTTAATATTTTAAGTAAGGAGTTTTTGCGAGACTCTTAGGAATGAAAAAGTCTAGCCCGCAGTTAATAAAAAGTAGAAATACATTAGTTTTTAGAAGAGATAAAGCAAGGAGTCCCGTTTTATGGTTGTACAATTTTCAGCAGGTAATCGGCAAAAGACGAAGCTCCATAAGACAGGTATCGAGATTTAGAAGATAGCGATGAGTAAGATTTACTTACCAGAGTATAGTTTTGACTTAGGACTTTAAGGAAAGACTCAAGCGAACTCATAAGGATCCTCTGGGATATTTATGAGAGTAGAGATGTACTAGACTACTTAGAATTCACTACAACTGGCATTACTACGAAAAATCTAAACCGGCTTCTGAAAGAATTTGAAAAACTAATTGGGCTTTTATCTGCCCTACTCAGATATAAGAAAACTAGAACAAGTAAACTATACTGCGTACGTTTACGAGATATGTCTACCCTTTATTTTGGACCCCGGAATCTCACTTTTAAGCTACCGCGTCCAGTAGCCAAAGAAAGGACTATGAGCCCCGTTTTCGTGATAGATACTAAACATGTGTTAATTATCCCCTAAACTTTTTTCTAAGCTACTAACGTAACGAGGAGATTTCTCGAAAAAAGAGATATTTACTAAAGCAGGAGATTGTAAAAGAGTTCTAAACTAAGTTCCGTCAACTAAGGAGAAAAGGTAGCCAGCCTTTAAGCCTTTGAATAAGTCCTGCGAGCAAGACCACGAATTTGATCTTTTTCTAAAGCGAGTCATAAGTTGAAATTCGTATCAATTTTAAGAGCGAGTGAAGTGTAAAAAAAGTAGACGTTTTTTGTAACCGATTTTCCATACCACATTAGGAGTGGTAAGTTCCTATATTGTTGCAATCAGAGGAAATTTTATGAAATTGAAAGTATATACACTTAGAAGTCGAAAGCATAAAGAGTGTCCCTTTGGTTCTAGGTTTCCGATTTCAAATAAAAGGACCTCGAGTTTTGTTTTCTGGTAAAAACTGAAAAGGTCCGGCCGAATTAATATTAAGATAAGAAATTCCAGGTTTCACAGGTATTGTATTAAAGGGACCCAAAACAAAATGAGTTGTAGTTTCTAGCTCTCCGCTTTAATTGTAACTTGTTTTATTAAGTTAGCATGGGAGTTTTTGTCTAAAAAGGGATTTTGACTCCTCATAATAGCAGAAAATTTAAGCGCGGTTGTATTTAAAATGTTTCAAGTTTTTGAGTCTTCAGAAAGGTTTAGGTATCAAGACTAGGAAAAAAGTTATCCATATAGGTAACGAAGCTACATAGGAGTCCCAAATTAGAGTTAGATTGAAAAGGGTTGCTTTTGCGTTCCTTTGTTTCCAAGATTTCCCATTTTCCTAAAATCATAAGAGAACTAAACTCTAAATAGGGTCCTTTGTAGTGTTTTCCTACCTGTAATACTCTAATTACAGTGTAATTAAAAGCAATAGAGATAAAGTAGTCGGGGTCAAAGGATTTAAGGACAAGAAATAAGGAGCTGTTGAGTAGTAAATAAAAAAGTAAAGAAAAAGATAAAAGCCTAATATAAGATAAGAATATAGAAAGGGTACAAGTCAAGCTTTTCTTAGCTGTTTAATAAAGGAATCCTAAGCTACTGTATACTCCTTTTTCTTTCTTTGATTACCATTTACTAAGTAATACTATAACTAAAAAAAAGTACTAGCTACAAGAACAGGAGGACTCCTAAGAAGGCTACGAAGACGGGTATCATGATAGAGTATAGGAGGCTTTATCGAGATAGAGATTCCGCTTTTAGCTAAGCGTCTACCTCTAAAGACAGGTGTAAGCTGTTAAGAAGGTAGACTTTAGTAGGCATAAGATAGAAGGTATGATGAATATGAGTAAGCTTTTTTCAGGTCTGTTAGAGATTTTTTTGTCAAGTTTTTTCTTTGTTGTTGGTTATTATAATGTAAGTCGGTATACTCATTACACTCTATTGCAATTCCCGCCCTCCGCGTTGCTACAGTTGGGAACAAGGATTTGTCTATGTACTTATAGGGCCCCTCCTTTTCTCCTTGGATAAGAACAATTCCTATTCTATAAAAGCTATAGTCTATTAGAAATTTCTTATTATCGATATTTTATATTAACTAAAAGAATACTAATAGGAATTTAAACTGTACAAGTACATGAGTAACCGGGAAAGAGACAATATGACAAGAAGAATATATCTCAAGGGTTCTAGCTCCTCCTATTCTAAGGTATAGCTAAAAAGAAAGGCTCCTAGGACGGGGCTCTTAGGATATTGCAGAGTAAGAATTTGTTTCTATTTGGTTATAGAAGTAGCTTAAGGGTTTCCGATTAGTTCTAAGGCTGTAATATATATAAGGCAGCTTTCTGATCTAGTTTAAGTGTATATAGGACTGGAACCCGCGGATATTCCTTATTATGTAAAAGCTAGGAATTTCCAGTTAAAGTAGGTGAATTTTGAGAAGGTTACTTTCAACAGCGAAAATCTCCAATAGGTAATATAAGTGAGTCTAAGAAAGAAAACGTGGTTAGAACAAAAGTTGACAGAGAGAAACTATTAACAACCCTAGCGATACCATCAAAAGCTAAAAGGAGTGCGTAGTGTGTTTTCCTTAGAACGGAAGAACCTAGAGTCAAAGCATCCTGTTCTATATTTCCCTTTTAATACCGAGACTTTTCTACAAGGGATGTCTTAACTATTAAAAAGGACTCTCAGGTAATACGAAGGCAAATAGTCCAGATTTCTTCTTGTTGCTATTAAGGGTGTCCTGCTTTTAATAAAGGGAAGCCCTTCTATTCCTATTCATAAAAGGCACTTGAGACTTTTGCCGTAGGTGAAAATTGAACATGAAAAAGGGACATATACATATACTAGGTACGAAGTCAAAAGCAAAAGGGAGCTTTTTTTTCTGATAATTTTTAGGATCGATATATGGGAAATTTCCCTAGGGAAGAGATTGAAAATAAAAAAGAAAAAAGTTTTAGTTGTTGGTGAGTCTTCTTAGGGTAAATATGTATATTCAAATATTTTACAACTCCCTCCGTTAGACTGCGGTCAGGTATAGGGCTTCTACTATTATACTCATAAGGAACCTCAAAACTAACTAAAACTATCTAAAATGAAGTTTCTATATTTAAGTAATAGATAATAGCTACAATGAATATAATAGCTCTATTATTTTCTATCATAATTATAAGGCTACCCATCAATTTGTACCACTAGGACAGGGAATACAACGTACCACCAGTACCAGTATAGCTCCTAAGGAAAAAGTCTAGTTTAATTCTAAAGGGGGGGGGTCTAGCTACAAAGAGATTGATGCTTTCCAAAGTAAGAAAACCCAGAAAATAGGGCTACAGAAAAAGAGGTAATGCAATTAAGAGACAAGGTATTCTGAATAATAGTAACAAAGCAAGTAAGGAGTTTCCGGTAAAGAACTAAGTGATCCTTTTTCTTGGTGTGTTCTTGCCCAATTTTCTATTCTAGTAGTTAGCAAGAGTAAATAATTTAAGTCAATGTCAATCTAAAGAAGTAAAAGGAAGTGAAGCCAAAATTTCTGGTAATACTAAATGGATTTAACTGCTTGAGTGGTGAGTGGGATATTAGGGTTCTATAGGTTTTTTTTACAAGTAAGTGAAAAGTAGTTAAAGTGGAAATGAATTCATTCCTGGGTTTGTATTATTCGTTTTTGTGTTTGGGTTTTGCAAGCCTTAGTACTGATCAGCAGGTACATTAAACTGATTCGAGTCTAACGAGTCTAAGAAGAAAGGGATGCAAGTGTAGCACTTTGTGAGTCTATTCCATTTCTAGAAGTAGG
>JAYMTL010000238.1:0-12162 GCA_036897445.1 Pelargonium tetragonum | reverse complement strand
GGCACGGGCGGATGACTTGGTGGGCGAGACTTGGCACGCGAAATTCCTCCATGCCTTGGCACGGCGTGGACAAATCCCAAACAAAATAAACCATAAATAAAAATATAACAACTAAATATGCAGCATTAGGGGTTTGAACCCATGATCAGATGTGGGAAAAAAAAGCCCAATAAGCATTTAACCAATTAACCGACATATACTTTTGAAACAAAATTGAAAAAAACTGAATTTACAAACAAAATAAACCATAAATAAAAATATATGCAACATTAGGGGTTTGAACCCATGATTAGATGTGGGAAAGAAAGCACAATAAGCATTTAACCAATCAACCAACATATAGTTCTGAAACAATATTGAAAAGCAATTATAATATACCATAAACGTCAACCTACCATCACAAATTCGAATTTGGGGATAATCATCTCCCAAATTCGTATGAAATGAGTAGTTTGATTCAAAAATCTCAAAATCAAAGCCCAAAAGAACGGAATTCTCAACATTGAGAAACCGAAATTGCCTTTAGGGTATAGTATGTAGCAATACATGCGATACAATAGTTATTACTCCCTCTGTCCCAAAATGAGTGTCTTGTTTTATTTGTATTTTTGTCCCAGAATGAGTGTCCTATTTCCTTTTGTAGTAAGTTAGTTATGCACGAATTGTCAATAATATCCTTATAGCAAGTTAGTTAGTATTTCTTAACACATGATAATAAAGATACAAGAGTAAATATACCACATTAACTAACTTCTCCTTAATTATTCTGAAAATAGAAAAGAGGACACTCATTTTGGGACGGAGGGAGTAAAACAAATTCCATAAAGTACTATATCAATTCAACCAATAGTGTCCGCGCATCATACAAAGATATGCTAACATGAAATACTAGATAGTATACATTCATAATATTCACTAAAGAAAGGATGCATGCATGCAAGCCTCCTTGTCATATTAAACTTGTTACATCTACAAAAAAGTAAGGAAAACAAATGGTACCCTAATTAACACATCGATTAGTTTTACGATCGATGATAACAATAGTAGTTTTCCAAAGAGGTATTACATTGTACGATATGTAAAAGTTGGTAAACGGTAAACTATGGTTTTAAAGTTGGTATATTTATGAAAGTTGATATACCTTTCAATTGTTACATAAATACCCGTAATTATTTATTGTTACACGTAATATCTAAACAGTATGTTAATGTACTATTGAAATTGTTCAAAAAAATTAAAAAAATAATTGCGAACCCATAAGATTTGAACCCACGACCTTCTCTAAAAAGGTAACAAAAATAACCTACACAATAAGCTCATATTAAACCACTAAAGCAAGTCCTATTTATGTAACAACATTGAGATACAAATATATATATTTATAATTAAACTCCCCCACTAACTAATTCACGCAGCTCCTAGCATACGAAATTGGGGAAGAACACCATCCAAATTCATCAAAATTTCGCCCTTTGATCCAAATCTCAAAATTGAAGCCTCTAGAAGTCCGTTTTGGCAAAATTGAGAAACCGAAATCGCCTACGGCAATTTCCCACCCCTAGATCTCCAAAATTCGTCGGGGGTCAAAAAAAAAACCATCTCAAACGGACCATCGAGCGCAAAGTTATGGCCATTTAAAGATTTTCCCGTCGACTTCAACCTGTTTTTCCTCGAATCGGAGCTCCATTTCCGCACCTGCGCGCTCGCTTCCCGTACCGTCGCGTTCCTCGCTAAAAACTCTTCGAAACGGCAGGTGGCACGCCAAAAACGGTCCACAAACAGCAGAGTTATGCCGTTTCGAATTTTTTCGAGCTCGAACGGCTGCTGCAGCAGCAGCAAACTCGTGACAGCTTTTATTTTTTCGTTATAATTTTTTTAACAGGGAGCTACTTGTCCAAGAATCTGACATTTTTCACTTGCATAATATGTTCAAAATACAAATTGATCAATCTTGGACACCAAGCAACAACTTCTTCTTCGTATTCTGTTGTGTGTCCTCCAATGGCTTCCACTGATCACTTTCTTTTTTTGTTCATCATCAAACAGAAAAGGAAAGTCTTGCCAAGGCCTTCTGCTATACCAATTTCAAAAGGAAATCGGCCCATTGAGAGCATAAATAAGGCCCAAACAAAGCCCTTTCCCTCTCCTGTAATTCTGATCTAACTTTTACTCAACCCTTCTTCTTCTTCTTTCATTAACCTATCCCGCGAAAATTTCCTCTCCCGCCAATTTTCCACCGCTGCCCCATTTTTCACAGCACATCCACACCATCTGCAATCCATTCCTTTCAAGGTACTGTACATTCTCTAGTTGTATAATGTTTATGGGGCGTTTTTTTCTCTTCTTCTTCTTCTGATTTCACCGGGTCATGCAACTTCATATGTGCAAGCAATATAGGCTGTTACATAGATTCTTTAAGTAGAACAGAACGGATAACTTAGGGCAGTCCCTTCATGTTTTATCAATTGTTGGTCTATTCTTATTTGTTTTATTCAGTTTATTTGTTAATTACTTCTTGTATGATCATTACCTTTCTGCACAATATACTTCTTTCATGGCTTTTCATTTTACTTATATATTAGGTTGAGATTAGTGGGAACATTGAAATCTTGTAACACAAGTTGCTGCTTTCTAGAATTGTACCTGACAGAATTCGTTTTCACAAAACAAGTTTACTGACAATTTCAATTCAATTTTGCTTTTTGAATATGATTTTGGATAATTTCGATGTTCTGGGCCGTTATTTAGTGCTTCATTTAGGGAAATTTGCTCAGATTTTGTTGGCTTTCATTGGTAGGGCTTTGTCAATTGCCATTTTATCAGTTTTTAACCATTTTAACATCTGGCTAAATTTCTTTGTCAAGAACAAGCCAATGCTGCCGACTCCTACAGTTCCTTCATCAATTTTTAGTGCTACTAGTGGTGTACGATTATCATTACTGATCTGAATTCTCACGATAAGGTAACATGGTTTTTGGTATTTTTTTTTTTGAGGAGTGTTGGGCAGTCTTATGCTGTAGTATGTACATAAGTTGTTTTATTTGATGGAATGATGATTAATTTGTGATGTTGATTATTGGTTGTAGGATCCTATCAACTCTATCTTTCCATTTCAGTAATTGAAATCCAGTTTCCATGGCTTTGATCACGATGCAAAGGGTGGTCATGATTTGCCTATTGGATTGAACTCGGGTGATGGTAAATTTCTTTCTTCAATTGGACTAACTATTTCGTTTTTTCAATCCGAACTCGGGTGATGGTAACAATGATTTATGCTCTTATCGTTTCTGTTTATCAGTTCATTTTTAATGCCATTACTATTCTTATCATCTTAATCCAAAGTTATAACTAGTACCTCAAATCTTCTTATACCATTTTCAGACTATAAAGTTTTTCCTAAAACCATGAATTTGGATTTTAATAGTCATGAGTCATTGGTCTAGAATGTTGATTGGCAGATAATATTTTCATTTTTTACTGAATGATAGTAACAGTGGCCACATTCAATATTTCCAGTAACATTCTTGATTCCTCTATACCTTGTCAATGGAAATGGCTTACTTGAAAGCAAAAATCAAATTACAAAAATCGATTACTTCAAAGCAAACATAAAATATCATTTTTGACTTTTATATCTTGGAATGTGCAGGAAGATGTTGGCGGTGATAGCTTAGCAGTTCAACTTGCAGATGCGAAGCACTAGGATGATCTTGTTATCATTATTGCTATGGTAAGCTATACTTATTGGGTTTCTGAGTTTTTTATCACACAACTCTAATGTGTCACTGTATACAACACAAGTGTTGTATTCATCACAAGTTATTTGATGCAGAAGAAACATAGAGCCAACATGTATACGACTTATAAGCACATGCATTTGATATCTGGACTCTGGAGTAGTTATTATTCACTTAATTAGGTGTTTTATTTGTAAACTGCTTTTCTGTGTGATCGGTAACTTGCGGGATCGGTAACAAAAAGGAATACATGATCCCAGAAAAATGTAAACATACCGACAAAGAGCCCTTATT
Source organism: Pelargonium tetragonum (assembly GCA_036897445.1). Classification (NCBI taxonomy): domain Eukaryota; kingdom Viridiplantae; phylum Streptophyta; class Magnoliopsida; order Geraniales; family Geraniaceae; genus Pelargonium; species Pelargonium tetragonum. The sequence continues at coordinate 8,131 of JAYMTL010000238.1, read as the reverse complement.
AGCAGGGATCCCAAATCCAATGTAAGGTTTTTACCAGAACAAAAAAAAACTAAAAAACCGTAGGCATTATTGCGCTCTTATTTGTTTTATTCGGTTTATTTGTTAATTACTTCTTGTATGATCATTACCTTCCTGCACAATATACATCTTTCATGGCTTTTCATTTTACTTATGTATAAGGTTGAGATTAGTGGGAGCATTGAAATCTTGTAACACAGGTTGCTGCTTTATAGAACACCATGAAAGGAGGGAGATTAGTGTAAACTGGTACCGAAAGGATAGCTATAATACAAAGTATTCCATTAATTTTTTTTTCTGAATACATGAATTATACCCGACAGACTTCGTTTTCACTTCACAAGTTGAGCGCTTTCGCTTGGTTGTATATACTAAATCCTAAATCAGTCACTGTACTCATTCTTTCTTTCGTGATGCTCCGACACCATAGTCGTGCTTTACTCATATTTTAATATAGGAATACATTCTCTATTACTTCATTTAAGGTTTTTTTGAATTGATTTGTAATATACTATACTTGTTCACTAAGTGTGTGCTAAACTAGAATACTCGTATTCATTGTTCAGATTTTCCTTTTATTAGAGCTATGTTGGTTTCTACTATCTTCATTGCACTCACCTTGTCAAGATAGAACCTTAATTTTCAACTATAAAAACTAAGAATACACTAAATAAGTCAAGTCACTGCTTATAGCTCGTGCAACATATTAACATCATATATCAAGTATTTGTTATCAAACAAGTCAAGAGCAAAAGTGTGTAGTCCTGATTATCTATCATTTGCCCTCGGTATGTTTACCCTCTCAGTACTTTTTCAAGTTTAGAACCTGCATTCTTGGGCCGGCTATATGTATGTTTGATAATAGTATGTTCACATGGTTCAATTATAGAGATGTTTGAAGCAAACTATTGCAATTTGTTAATCTCTTTGCATTTAGCATTTTCAAATGAATTATATATGACAACATTTAGCAAGTTCCTGGTTCTAATACACGGATCACGTTTGAAATTAAAATTACTAGGGAAGAGACTGCATGTTAATTGGTTTTTGAGGCTCTCAAAAGGAGCAGTCCCTCTGCCCCTTGCTTCTATTCCTTCCTATAATAATAATCCGAAACTTACTTTTTCTTCTAAGTTGGAAAAGTCTTGTACTTGTCACAAGTTTATTGAATTTTTTATTTATTCTTGTTTGGAAACTGATCTATGTGTGTTGCTATAATCCTCTCATAGACTCATACAACATATTCACTGGTTCTTTAAGTGTATTGTGTTTCAATTTATCAGAAATTCCTGCCAAATTTGAATTGCAGAGATGCCAACGGTTCAACTACTTTCAAAAGGATTACTATAATCCTTATTTGGTGCTTAATTTGATCAATTGTAGGGAAATTTGCTCACACTTGTTGGCTTTCATTCGATAAACAATTTCCAAAATTGTCATTTTATCAGCTTTTTAACTATTTAACATCTGGCTACATTTGGTTCTCAGGTAGCCCTACCACATCTCAAGGGCAAGACAGCTCCGGCGCCTCCTACAGCTCCTTCATGTACAAATTTCATTACTGATCTGTATTGTCATGATAAGGTAACTTGGTATTTCAATATTGTATTGTATGTATCTACTGTATCTTATTTTCATTTATTCTCTCCTAAATCCTTTCAATTTTATGTATAAATTACTTTCGATTCAATGATTTACAAAAATTTGTGTTATGAAATTGATTTTATGATATTCTCATGCTTCTTTAACTTCAGACCAGCAATTCCCCTTCGCTGAAAACCTCACCACCTCCTTGCACGACAGCAGCATATCCAGTTGTCATAACAACTTAACACCATCTCTAATCTTTATAAGGTACTATACATTTTTTGGGTTTATGGATACTGTTCTCAAACCGTTACCTTTCTGTATAATCTACTTTTCCATGGCTTTTTTTAAGGCTTGTATTCAATTGAGAGTAATGACAACATTCAGATCTTAACAACACTAAAACCCTGCTCCAAACTACATTTCAACCTACTATTTTTTGACAGAAATGAAACTACAGCCAATTTTTCTGGTTTAACTTCACTAAATAACCTTGGACAACTGATTTTCAACTTTTCTTGGCAGATCATGATTATGAAACAAAATACTAGTATTCATAACAATTTACAATACAGATCTACCATATCACGAAATTTAGTGATGAAATAATCTTCAAACAATACAATTTGATGTTGTTTGAGCAACCTATGTACAAAGAGTTAAAACCAGCTAAACAAGATTTTGCTACCAGTGATATATATAAATTAGTTTGTAAGGCACAATGTCTTTTTATCATTCCTTCATTGTACAAAACTAATACAGTAATTAAAACAGCTCACCATTATTGCTTGGAAATGAGCAGAGGACATATATAGAGCCGTGCCTTAAGCCCATCATAAATTTTAAGTTGGAGAACCAATTCCCAAGTACTCTTCAATCTACTCTGTGTCTGTTTGTCTATTCAAGTGAGTATCTATTTTTAACTATTTTCTTAATCTCATGTTAATTTTAAAGATGAATGCAATACAAAGTAGCATAAGGGTGTTTCTTAATTTAGTTTTTACAATTTCATGTTGACCTTGGAATCACTTTGTTTTTCTAACAAACTGATTGTCCTTGTTTCCATTCAAGGAATAATTAAGGAGAAGCAAGTTAGTGTTGTACCATTACTTTTGAATCCCCATGAGTATGTGTTCTAACAAGCTAAAGGATGGTAACTTATAATTTTGATGTTATTGGTCATTCATGCTATAACTAACTTATTCAAAATAAGAGGACACTCATGGACAATTCTTGCAAGACAAACAAGACACTCATTTTGGGATGGAGGGAGTATTTGTTAAATTCTCACGGACTTGGCCTAGTGGTCAGGGCGGTCTCCTACCTTCTTGGCAATCAAACTTTATGTCTTGCACCCAACCAATATATAAAAGAGGTGTAATAGACTTTGAGTAATTACTACTTCAGTCTAAACAAAATAAATGCTCTGTCTGGATTGTTTAGTTTAAGTTTTGATTTGCAGTTCCAGGTTTTTTATAATTTTGTTATCAATTTAGTATCAAAACTGGAAGTCTAAGGAAGTGAATGACCCCAATCTCTTACAAGCATAACATGTCACTAATGTATCAAGTTCTATAGCAGGTGAAGGTGCACTCTATGGAGTGGATATTAATTATGCAGATAGCTGATTCTTTTGCTAACTTTGTTTACGAACCAACAGTTGTGAAGGTATGTCTCAATCTTCAATCTCTTTGCTATGTTATGTTCCTGTTTAGGTTGTTATTCTTTTCAACTAGTAAGCAATAATTCAATGGCTTCTGTTACATAAATACAATGTTAAGTGCATATTATTCTTTTCAGGTATGTTTCTTTCATTACAAGATTGTTGTCATTCATATGCATGTTATTCTGCCATTTTATTTTTAGAATTATATGAATTTGAGGCCACCGAAAAGATTTAGATTCTCAATTGTGCTTTACCTGGATTTATGCTAGTAACAAGAGTTGGATGACACTTGAAGATGCTTGAAAATAGGTCTCTTGTCTTGGTTTTGGTTTACATGGCCTCTTAAGATAGATAATCTAACTATATATCAGACAATTAATATAACATAGTGTTTTGTATATTTAATTAAAAAATTATACTTGTTTAATGTGTTTTGATAAAAATATACTTGACCAAAATTCATCAATCAAGGTTCCTTCAAAAACCACACACCCGAACTCCTGAGGGAGGGATACTTTGTAAGTCTTACCTTCCAGGATCTTCTCGGATCTAGGAATCGACCCTGAGGACGCCGAACAAACCACTCACTTAATATCCTGTTTGGGTCATCCCCGTTAAGCAAAGGCGGACAAACCAAAATTAACATTAAATCTCTAAAAAGAACACTAAAAATACTATAAATTTTTTTTTAAATTTAATAAATATAATAAAAATGCTACAAGTATAATCAGGAAACGAGGTGATAGTCGTGAATGTATCTTCAGAAATTTAACGAAATCATAATAAACGAGGTGATAGACGTGAATGTATCATGAGAAATCTCTTCGCAAGGGAATCAAGTCCAACGGCTTGACGCCAAGTTACGCTCAACCGTGACACCCCAATATAGGATTGGATGTCACTATGATGTTTTCATGCTAAATAAGTTGGGAGAAAAAGGAAGGAATGAAGAATGGCAATCACCACTATTGCAAGACATCACTTTGATATTCTAACCATAAATGATTATCTTAGTGATGAAGAGAACCAAGTTACTAAACATATATGTCAAGCAAATGAAGGAGTATTTTTATGAGAACGAAGATGGTAACAAAGTTGAATGTTTTAATGATGGAACAAAAGTAGGTACTTTGATTGATGTCAATATTGACATGGTTGATCAAGAAAAAGAAGATAATGAGGATGGCTATGTTACATGAAAGTTCTAATGTTGAAATATTACTTTATATTTACTTTATAAAGTGTACATATTAGTATTTCGAACATCTAAAAGTATAAAATTAGTTTCTGTATTGTCTTCTACAAGTGTTCATTTTGATTTTTAAGTAATGCACATGTGTTACACTTGTCTTCTTCAGCTTTTTTTGCTAGTATCATGTGTTGTTCTTTTTAACCCCTTTCGAAAGTACCTAAGTATTCTCATGTACTCAGTAGCATTCTGTTATGGAGCAATGATGGGGTGCACAAGTTTATTAAACTTTTGTTCTGTTGTCAACTGATCCGTGTTGATGCATGCTGCTATAATCTTCCCATAGCCTCATGCAAACATCACCATATTCTTCTGCAGATTGTGCATGACAATGATATACTTCAAGAGGATGTCATATTAAACTGGATTGATGAAAAGGAAGGAGCAGATTGATTCAGGTAAGAATTGTTTTCCACCATTTTATAGAGAGCAACAGGTGGTCAAGGCTTTGTCAACTTTGGTCATTATTTTAAATCATTTCATCATATAAAACAGCTTCAACTCACTTTTCTTATATTATCAACCCTCTGTTAGCATTAGAAGATGCCATCTATAGTGAAGCTCCCTTACATATTGTTTAGAATAGATTCCAATTTTACACTTGTGGCTCAACTAGTTATATTCCAAAATCAATGTGGCTCATTTATCGACTTTGTGGAACAGAAACTTATGAGATGGTGTGTGTCATTGGTATAAGCTTCTATTTATCATGTTTACACATGAGATGGTATGTAAACGGTCTATACTATATGAATTTGGAAAGCATATTTGACTTCACTTTTCCATTCTATAAAACACTCCTGAGGTGCCGGATTCGCCGGAGTACAACATCTTTGTCCAGGGAATCTGCTGCTGGCAGTGCTGCCTTGTTTTTATCTTCTTGCCGGTTGTTCAATTTCACATTAATTGCAGCCTCTGGTGAGAAATAAAGTTCAGATTTGCAAATGACGAATACCATATTAGTTTTCTCTAATTTCTTTGCTAAGAAAGAGATGCAGAGATGAAAGGTTTGTACCTGTAGTTAGGTAATTTGGTCATTATTTTATGGCGGTCTCTCAATGTTTCCCAGACCAATGTGTTTTTTAAATAAACATATCATGTGGGGTATTGTGCAACTTGCATGACAAGTCACACATGCTGCTAGGTTTCATTACTTGATTCTACATTTTTTATAAGCACTTGATTCCCCAAATTAATAAGAAAAAAAGGAATTACAAACAGATTAACATTGTAAATTTCATCCCATTCAGAGTCGAGTTAAGCTTCCCCGACAACCAATGACCTATAGTAAGGCTGTTTTGGCTATCGCTAAATTTCCAGCATAATATCAATGTTTCCTTGACGGTAAGGTGAGTGTATAAACCATAGTCATGAAAGAACTTCTTTAGGACTTTTTTTCCTTAGGAACTTCACTTACAATCCTACTGTGTTTTTCCTTAGGAACTTCACCTTTTAATTTGTAATAATTCGATGCTTATTGCTTCATGTGAGGCTAAAGCTTTGTAATTAAGCTCCCTAGTCCCTATATCTAGCTTCTGTTTGAAGTGAGATATACCATTTTTCTAGTAATTTATTTTGATGAGGTTTTTGCAGTCAAGGATATCTAACTTTATCCAAATCAGATATCGGTCCAATACAGAAGGAAGCATATTTTTGTTGTTGGATGGAAAGAAATAAGAGTTTTCTTAAATATTTAAACCCAACTTAGCTTTTCCTAATCTTTATCTTTATCTCTCTCTCTCTAGAAATCCCGTAAGGAAAGCAATGGAAGAGTAACTATTGCAATTTGTTAATCTCTTTGCATTTACCATTTTAAAATTAATTGTATAGGACAACATTTCAACATATAAAATTACCTTGCAAGTTGCTGGTTCTAATACATGGATCTCGTCCGAAATTAAAATTACTTGGGAAGAGATATCATGTTATGTTTTCGAGGCTCTTAAAAGGAGTAGTCCCTCTGCTCCTTGCTTCTATTCCTTCCTATAATAATACTCTGAAACTTCTTGTTCTAAGTTGGAAAAGTCGTGTACTTGTCACAAGTTCATTGATTTTTAATTTTTTTTGGGTTCGAAACTGATCCATGTGTGTGCTGCTATAATCCTCTCATAGACTCATACAAACATCACCATATTCTCCTGCAGATTTGCATGACTAAGATATACTACATGAGGAGGCCATATTTGATTCAGGTATGAATTGTTTTTCACCATTTTATAGACAACAACAGGCGGTCAAGTCTTTGTCAGTTTAGGTCATTATTTCAAATCATTTTATCATATAAAACAGCTTCAACTCACTTCTCTTTTATTCTGAACACTGTGTTAGCATTACATGGTGCCATCTATAGTGAGGGTCCCTATTATTCCGAACAGATTCCGGTTTTACACTTGTGGCTCATTTATCCACTTAATTTCATTTATTATGGACCAGAAACTTTTGGGAGGTATGTGTTATTACTGTAAGCTTCTATTTACCATGTTCATGCATGGGATGGTATGTAAACTGTCTATACTATCTGAATTTGGCAAGCATCTGTGGCATCAATTTTCTATTCTATAAAAAAAACCCTCCTGTCGTGCCGGATGCGCCGGAGCACAGCATATTTGTCCAGGGATTCTGATGTTTATCTTAGATAGAGATGGCTTGTGATGGGGCTTGTTGCCATTACTGCTGCTGCCGGGCCTTTGAGAGCATAATGCCCAAACAAAGATCTCGCTTTTAATTTTGCTTAGCTTTTGCATAATAGTGTTGTCTTACTTGACTTCTTCTTATTCATTTCTGACATCCTCTCCAGCGAAATTTTCCACCGCTTCGCGGAGCTTCAAAACCTGCAGTTGTCAGAAATTTTCCACGCACGAGCCTCCGCAACTCTATTTCTCAGAATACAACAACTACATCTCCAATCTATTCCTTTCAAGGTACTATATAGTTCTACGTATAATTGTATATGACAAGTTTATGCAACTCCATCCATGGCTATCTGTATAGAATACGTTATTATATACATTCGCTTCAGTTCAGCTGATTACACTATTACTTTTCAATTCATGGGCTATACTTATTTGCTTTCTGCACTCTCTCCTTAGTACTGATTTTAATGGATATTATTATGCCTTTTTGTTAGCTTTAATATAGATTTTTATAACCACGTAAGAACTACAAAATAAACACAAATACAAAGGGCTGAATTCTCTCTGAGCAGGTATTCAAGGATTAGATCCTGTATTTACAAAACCAATTCTTATAACTAACACTATTACTTATGAGTATGTTGGATCAATTTATGGACTACTATTATTTACTTTTGTATTCTGTCCTTACTGCAGATTTGTTATGATTACTGCATAAAGAGCTTCATTATGAATGTCATTTGACAGCCACAAAATAAATTGAAGGAGTTTTAGAATAGTATTTTTGCCTCTAATCATTTCATTAAATTCTGTTCGCAATAATTGGGAAGCTCATAATCTTTGTCAATAATGAATGAGATGACAGATATTGTATTCTCTGGCACTCCATTTTACCTTAATTCGATTCGAAACAATAGGGGAGTTGTGAACAATTTCATTGCTGGACAGGGGGCCGCAACATGGTGAAATAGGGCCGTG
>JAYMTL010000237.1:0-12260 GCA_036897445.1 Pelargonium tetragonum | reverse complement strand
TAGAAAGAAGGAGTGGAGAGTTTGGTCTTAATAAGGTTAGAAAGAGTCTATGTTACCGACTGGAGGCATCCGAAGGAGGTTCTTGTCAGTAGTATTCTAGATAAACATAAAGACTTTATAAGACACACTCTTGTTTCTTTCTTTAGAGCCGTCCCTCTCTAAGCCTTTCCAACACCCTTTATTCTTTTAGTCTTTGTAGCTAGACTCTTAGGGAGATTATACCTGTTTTATGGATATAGGTCTTCTTCTATTCTTGGCGTTAGGATTTAATGTAGCTAGTGAATATACGCTTCTTAAGACTTTCCTTTTAGATATCTAACAATTCCAAATTTCTTTCTAGGATAGGAACTTCTTTTAGTTAAAACCTCTTCATACTAAATTAAAACATAACTACTAAAAAAAGACAAGGGCTCTAATTGCACAACCTCTTTATTACCTGTTTATTGTCCGCAATACTCAGAACTTAGAAACAACAAAGTAACACAAAAGCAAGTCCTTAATAACTAAAAAGCCTCTTACTACCTCGACCAAATTTAGTTTAGAAAGGGCTAAGGGTTATGAATCCAGATTCGTTAACTCCTCCATAAGACAGCTAGTACAAATCAGGCATAGCTACTCGAGAAGACTTTAAGAATTCTGTAGGAAGGGCTTCGCCGGAATTGTAATAAGAATTTTAAAGGGGGTTTTTGGGTTCTTTACTTGTGCCTTATGCCTACTTTTCCTTCTCCCAATTTTAAATAAATCCTTTTCTAGCTGGTTTTCTTCTCTGTGCCGTTATAAGGTTAAGAAATTTGTAAGAGTTATTTAGGTCAGTTCCACTATTGCATTTGGGAGCCCATTTAAGAAATTATGAGCTACAAGGAACTGAAGTAACTTGTTTTCCTGTAAGATAAGAAGTATATAAAATCTTTGGGTTTTTACAAGAACAAGATAGGAAAAGGTTTTCTGCTTGAGAGGCTTTAAGAATTCCAGTAAAAATTTCAAAGTGGGTCTAGTTTTAGGTTTATTTTATAAGAGGGGTAACCCGTATACAAGTGGGAATTTGGTTATATTCTTTTTCTAACTATTGTAAAAGGCTATTTTCAACTTTGGATCTTAAAATTCTTAAGGTTAAATCCTCTTGTTAGTTTAATAGAGACTTCTTTGGGTATTCCTGAGTCAAATCTTTTAGAAAAGTAATGTACAAGGCTTTTCTCATGAGTTTTCTCAATTTCGGATATAGACTTCATAGGGTATTAAACGGGCTTACCCTATATAGATAGAACCGGATACCTTCCACTTCCTTTTTATATTGCCTTATTTCATACTCTCACCTGCTTGCCTTGTAGCTACACTCTTCTTCTTAACAAAGAGAAGTTTTCTTAGGAGGTTTACTAAGGTGTTATGAGATTAGAACTCTTGTATTCTTGTTTTACTGTACTTGGTCTCTTTAAGCGTTGCTGTATTTATAGTGTACGTGTATAAAAAGGGGGCGTGAACCCATTTTCTAGTATTCCGCAGGACTCCAAAGTGAAGTGATTAAGTCTTCTTTCTTCAGTTCTGAATCAAGTGTAATTTAGGTTAAAGGCAGCAAGCAAATAGATCTAAAGAGAGGATAAAAAAGACTAAAGCCAGTGAGTTTAGATGGATTAAAAGGAAGCTCAACTTTGATATCTCAAAAAGGAGGAATACAACTGTAAGAAAGGCTCTTCACCTCAACCCCAATACAGTTAAGAATTAGATCTAACTTAGTATTTTAGGAATAAAGAGAAAAAAGAAAGATAGCTATAATACTTATTTGGGTTTTACGGAGTATTTGTTTAATGTAGGACATGCTTTCCCTCGGGGAATTGCTTGTTTCTTTTGCGAGCTTTCCTGCATTATAAGAGGACTCCCATGTTCCTTTAATAAATAAGATTCTCTCGGGAATTTACTTTACTATATCTATCTAAATCTAAGATTTGCGGCCAACAAGCTCTAGTGAACCCTTTTAATAAGGAAGCTCTTATATAAAGTTTATATTGTATGCCCCAGGCGTGCGCATATCGAGGACTTTTTACTTCTTAAGGCCCGGAACCCTGAAGTTATTATCTATAATGCTGTTTTTTTTCGAGTCGCAAAAAGGAATACCCCTTCTGTGTTTTCCCAAACTTTCGTTGTAGCACATTGGTTTAATAAGGCACCTTCTTCAAATAGGGGGCTCTTACTTTTTTTTATACTAAATTAGATAAACGAAAGAATTTATACAAGTTTTTGGGGTGCCAAACCAAAAAAGGCCTAAATCGTAGCTGAAAACTTTTTTGAATAGGGTACTTGGGCTTAGTCAATCACTTTAGAACCTCGTTGACAGCTAAAGGGTTTCTAGATTTAGTTCTACTTTTAGGCTCTCACTATGGGAAATAAATAAAAAAGAATGCATACCAGATTGTAGTAAAAAGGAGGGATGTTCCAGAGAACATCCATTAAGTATAAAAAATTTAAGAAGAAATTGTGTACCATAAAGATAAAGGCTGCTAAAATTCCAGGTAGTAAGTACTTTAGAACCCCTTGATTTTTTTAGTTAAAACGTTTAAGTGCTTTTTTCCTTTACCCTTAGTAAGCTAATTCTTATTTAATAGAAGAAAAATGAGTAAAAATTTTGGTTGCTAACATTAGAGAGATAACTACGGATTTAATTTAAGATAAAGATTTTTTTGGATCTGAGCAGTTGAAAGAGTCCATCTTGAAAACAAGAATCTTGTTACATAGGTTTCTATTCTATACAAATTTAGTAGAATAAACTTATGACCAGCGCCACCTTAGTATTACGAACCTATCATAACGCGAGTTAGTTAATAAAAGAAGATAGGAGTGACTTCAGAAAAGAAGCCCTTAAAATAAAAAGAGAGTTTATATAAAACGGCCTTAGAATTCCTTTTTATGGATACATGGGACTTCAAAAAGTAGCTAATATTTATGGTTTTATAACGGAAATGCTTGTGGGTGTCCTAAGGAAGCTTTTTAGAAGCGCCCCTATAAGCACTTTTTCGAAAAGATCTATAGGCATGCAAGAAACCCAGAGTTGAAAGGGATTGACACACCCTCCTTTTACTAATTACTTATGCTTAACTCTAAATATTGTATTGCTCTCCTCTCATACCAACAATTATATATAACACTATCTTTTTATTCTCTATTAATTAACCCTTTAAATAAAGTCCGTGTTTTTTATAATCTTTAGTTTAAATATTATGTGAAACTAAATTCTCATATGGCTGAAAAACGACATCAGTCTAAATTTGAAATCCTTATTAAATTAAGGAGGTCTCAGAATAACTCTAATTATGTAATTTATCCCTTGTTTTCGCTTTGGCGTTTGTTTAAAATTGAAAAAGTAAAGCGTAACTTTTTAACAACCTAAATTTCGATAGTACCTGGATTTAGGAGTCAAGTTGTGTTGTGCTGTAATTAAGACCCTCAGTAGTCTAGAAATGAGTAAAGACTCCGCAAATACACGTCAAATAAATATGTTGTATTCGTTTTTATACATAGTTCAAAGCCTCTAAGAAACACAAATTCTAGTAACTTATTCAGCATAAGACTCGGTTCCATTTAGCTTTTTTTGTAGAAAGCAGAAATCCTAAAAATTTACAGCCCGTGATTCAATCTCAGGATCGCACGGTCCCGTTACACTTAGTCGTGGAAAGCCCTAAATTCAGTTTTAATGAATCCAGTTACTAGAGTAACCCTTAAAGTGCTCCGTTTAGATTAGAAGTCTCCTCTAAACAGCTTAGGGTCCTAGGCAAGGAACCCTTACAACTTAGATTTTGGCTGATGAAGTCCTTGAAAATGCTCTTATATATTCTAAAACCTTGACTTGAAAAATCCACACTTCCGCTACTTTTCATAAGTCAAATTTACCGCTATATAATAAATTAGCAATTCTCTGTTGATACTCATGTAAATGTACGACTAGCTGCCTCTAAAGGACTTCCTAGATTCTACTTTCAATTTACTGGGTGTTCCTTTAACGGCAATCCATAGCTTTAATGAATTCCCTACAAATTTTAGTGACCCAAGCACTCCTTTGTAGTTTTAAGGTGACAAACCATCGAGAAGTTTAGATAAAGAAGTGAGGGGAGCCCTTTAAATAAATCCAACCTGGATATAGGCAAGAATCTAAAATTTGAATAAGAATAACACTCTCATAAATTTGATTCTAAAACCCTTTGAGTTACACTTTTAATTAAAACCTGACTTTACCTTATTAGTAATACCTAGAAGTCGTACTTTTGTTTAGAAACTAAAAAGGGCCTAAAAGACTTTATTAAAGTAATGAACTGGGATATAAAACTATAAAAAATTTGAATATTATAAAAAGAAAAGCCTATTTAGTAGTACAAAAATAGGTCTAATATGGAACAGGAAATGGGAGCGCAGTGCCTTAAAGTTTCCGGGTAGGGATGGACAAGAGATTTTTATGTAGGTTATGAGAAAAAGCTACACAAGTATAAAGTAATAAAAGGTAATGTAATTAAGGGGATTCCGTACAAATTTTATTAAAAAGTGATACCCAGATAGAGAGTAATTATTCCCCTTTAAAGGTAATGTAATTAAGAAAGTCTAGGTCTTGCAGATTAGGAAAAAGAGTACAAAAGGATAAAGATCTGGTAAAAGCGTATTCGGAGTTAGAAGTTTATACTCTATAATGCGCGGCGGCCCTTTCCGGTCAGGATATTCTGAAGTAGATTTTTCTTAACTCTCTATTTTTAAGGGAGTCTCTTGTTCATTACCTAACTTTTTGAGACCTATAAAAAGTACTTCAACTAAGAGTCGGGCTCTGGTAAGAGGTATCCTACGGGCACATAACAGTAAAAAAGTAAACACACTAGCAGCAATACTGAGCAGTTGAAAACTTTTACTCGCAGTGTCTTTGTCATAATTCCTTTGCTTAGCCAGACTCTTGATGACTCTTAATAGAAAATGCGGACCTATTTTCACAAGAGAAAGGATTGAAGAAGACTTTGTAAGCTAAATTTCCGACTTTTAGTTTAGTAAACGATTGAACTTTTTAGAATGTGAGGAGATGCATTATAACAGGGCTGTCCTATAGGAATCCTTAGACAAATATCCTACGGTAGCAGGATTCCAACCTACGACTTTGTTATTAGAGTTATTTAGATCTGCCATCGATTATTCTCCTCCCCTATCCGTTCAGAATAAGATTATATACTGCCTTGGCTTATATCTTAAAGTCTTTCTCTCTATCTAAGCGATTCTGTAATTGCATTACCTTGTTAATTACCAAACATTCTGCCGGTCTATCACCGCTCGGGCTTACGGATTCCTAGTTTTGTATACAGGATAGTAGTAGTGTAGTAGTTTACTTTAGTATGTGCTATCAACCCTAGGAGAATCCATAAGTATGTATATAAGGAAATTTTCATTTTTAGCATACTTATCTTAGAAATTGAAGGCTCGTCAAGAAACAAATCTAGCTTAGAATATAACTTTTCAGTTTCACTTTTTTATGGAATTGTAGTTTACTCTTTTTGTATGAGTTCTCAATATATTGGAAAGTTCTGGTGCGGAACTCACCAACTAACATATACTAATTCTTGTCAACTTTTGCCCAGTATCCCACTCCTTTTAAATAAGAACCCGCAGACTTAGTCTTCACACTTTAAATCTAAAAGTTTGAGACTTTCTCGTGTTAGGATAGGCGTAAGCGTTTAGAAAAAACCAGTTATAGAGAACCTCTAATGTTAGGCATTAAACGGGGAACCAAAGTACGTTGGCCCGGTTTCTGCTTTCTTGTTTTCTGTGATAAAGGAGGTAACCCTTTTGCTATTGTATTCCTGAAACTACTAAAGTCCTAGTATTATTTATTGAAACGCGGAAAGCATAAAAAATTCTGTTCTTTCCAAAAGTCAATAACAAATAGGGTTGGTTTTTCTTCATTCAAATGCTTTTTTATATTTCAATCTGGAGCTGAATAAATAGGAGAGATCTACCTTTTAATATAGAATCCTAAAACAATCTATACAAAAAAGACAAGTATAGCTTAAGAGTCTAGCTACACACAAAGAAAGGGGTGGTGCAGCTGCGAAGACTGAGAAGGAGGTTACAGCGGCTATAGGTACAGATATTATCAAAAAGGTAATGAAATTAAGAAATTGGGGTTAGAGTCTTTTTAGCAGGTAAAAAGTGAGACTACCTACTGAAGGTTAAGAAGGATTTCCTTGTTGTCAATTTCCTTTAATTAAGAGTTATTTAGGATCAAACCGGAGTATTTAAGTCAAAAGTAAAGAGCATCCCTAGGGAATCCGGGACTGGTAAAAGCAATAGCAAGCTTCTAATAAGGGGGTCCTCCCAGTTGAAGTTTAAAGCAATTCCTTCTTGGTTAGCGCGGGAGTAAAGTAAGGGTTAGGATAAGACATTCTGCTTTCTGTTTTATTACCTCAATATCCCACTAGAAATAAAAAGGGGGTAGACGGGAAATACAACTGAAACTGAAAGGTAAGGAGTTTTTCAGAAAACAAGAGGTGGGGTATTTTGAAAGGTATTAATATTAAGTACAGGAGTCAGCGAGCCGTTGGTGTGCCTATAGGGCCTTTCTCTGTGCTTAAGATAGAGTCCTACGGTAAAAGTCTTTTCCTGGGTTGTAGCTAGTTAAAAGTGCTGTACAGTCTATAAGGGTTTTGGGGATAGGTTATTCCCGCAAGCCCCTGTTTGTTATTGAAATGGGAAGATGGAAACTTAGTAAGGTTTAGAGATGTTTACTCTAACTGACTGCAGTGTAACGGAGGTAATGTAATTAAATTACTGTACTATATAGATTTAGAATCTATATAGATCCACTAGAGCAACACCTACTTCTACTGCTACATCAACTATAACTTCTTATTCTGACCTAGAGTTATCTTTCTTTGTATTTGTTTTAGATTATTCCATACCTGTATTATTAGAGCTAAGAGAAGAGGATTCTTTCTTACTTATAGGGTTAGTACTATACCTGTCTTAGTTGTACTTCTTAATAGCTAGTTATTGTACTGTACTAATGTAGCTAAAGTTATATCTTACTTTATTCTTATAGGTATTATTTGTTTCATTTTGGGATTATTCCTCTTATTCTTTTTATAGTATGTATAGAGGAATTTATAGTACGTATAGATACAATGTAATACCCACCAACTTCTTTCTATTTCCTAGACCTTGACTTACTCCTTTTCATTTCTACTGACCTAGACCTATATACTTCTTGCTTGTTTTCTTAGTTGCTTTTTCTTTTTACTTTGTTTGACTTCTTATTGCTTAACTTCTTAGTTTGTTAGGAGCTATACTTCTTTTATTAGGAGTTAGAGAGGGAGAAGGAAGAAGATTATAGTAGTAGGGATTCCTGTACCTGTACTCTTGTTATCCCCTTTATTGTGTTGTAGCTACTTTCTTAATGGGTTGTTCTTGTAGCTTATGTAGCTAGTTAGTCTAGTTAGTTAATGTGCTTTAATGTCTTAATTGTCTTTTGGGTTCTTATATGTATTAGTATGTAGTATAGGTATCTAAGGCCTACTCCTCAGTGTACTATGTTTTTATCATTATAATAGAGGGCCTTAACTTATTGTAACAGTCCCTTGTAGCTATAACCTTAGGTTCTTTATTTCCCTCTAAAGGTTGCAAAGAAAACATATAGCAGAACGCGGGGTAAAAGTCCACAGGGCACCTAAACTGAAGATAAATGACATTCTATCTTTCTTTCTTTCGTTTGTATTATCATTCTTTTAAGGATAACAAAATCACTTAGATAAATGAAATTCTTATCCGTTACTAATTTGAAAGAGTCTTAAGTTTTATATAGTAAATAAAGTCAAATAAGTTCTTTCTAGCTTTCTTTCTTATTAAACCGGAGAAAGAATGACCCAAGTTTCATGGGTTCAAATCCCGGATTATCCTTTTATATACACAAAAGATAGAAAAATTGAAGGGTAGCTTTACAAAGACAAAGATCTAAAAGACCCACTTTACTTAATAAGAAAGATAGGGAAAGTTCGGGCTAAATGGAGATCCACGAAACACAACGAACCTCTACTGCTTGACTTTTAATCTTTCTAACTTATAAAGTACTAAAAAAGAGTTCCACGCTTACTCTATTTAGGATTTACAGGACTTTAAGCTTATTTTGGTGCAGTGACTTCTTCTTTTTTAGACCTATAGTTGTTAGGTTACGTACCTATGCCTTCATTTGGACTTCTTTATTTCAATTACTTTAAGAATCCTTATGAAACTAGTAGTGGCTGCGTGTCGACCCAGTGTCATAATCAAGGTAAACTAGTTCACCTAAGAATTTAATATATTCAGATTGGGTAATATTTAAGTAAGGACTTGCTAGCCAAGGAATATTCCTGAATTTCTAGCTTTTATGAAAGTGATCTCTTTTTTGAAAAGAATTCAAACTTTTTTTGGAATAGGAAATTTGTGGGTAAATTGTACGGGCACGCCTTACTTACTAAGATTACCACTTTCAATTTTTAAAGGAGCCATAACAAAATGAATATAGGGAGCCCCTTTGAGAGAGGGTGCCTTTATAGTGAAAGGTTAATTGAGAGGATGGGTTATAATAGATCGTTTAAACTTGTATAGGATAGTGTATTGGCTTAATTGCATTACCTCTTGTTCTATGTGTTTATCGTTATAGAGGATAGGACCCTAGCCAGGTTGATATATAGGTCCTTGTTACCGACTGCAGCATAGCGAGGTAATGTAATTATGTTACAAGTATTTATTGATAGACTGGCTTACGCACTATAGACACCGCCGATTTTCTTTCCTTTGATTTAGGCTTAACTTACCAGACTTTGTTGTTAATGACTCATTGCTTGATTTGTATGAGCTACCCATGTATACTCTTATTATTATGGTGGGCTAGAGCTGAAGGTATAACTTTTAGGATATGGGTCTCTTCCTATTGTTACAGTTCCTTATAGCTACTGTAAGGGAATAGGATGGAGAAAGGTTAGATTTTCTATTTTTTATTATTCTATGGAAGTCTAACGTAAGTATTTAATTATAGAGTAGATTTTTTATTTATAATAGATACATAATAGTAATAGGTATGATATAGATAGTAGCTATAGGACACTGTAATGATGGGGTCCGCGGAGTGTGCCTCCCTTAAATAAGTCGTGGTTCTTTTTTGTATTATTCTTTAACTATGTTACCTTTTGTTACCTTTATAGTAGTATAGAGCAGCCCTATAGTCTTACTGGGAGTAGTATTGGAGTTCTAGTCAGTTCAGTCTAGTATAGAATAGTTTAAAGGGAGGGAAGCCTGTGGTAAAGACAATTAGGGAGTGAAGTTCTTCTGTCTCTTTTTCCCCTGCCCGGTTTCTAGTTAACAAGGAAAGATTATAAACCTGAATGAGATAGGAATACCCATAAATAAAAGGGGTTTTAAAGTTCTCCCAGATCGATGCTACTCAGTAAATGAATCTTTTGCACTTTCAGGCAGATTAAGGGTAGTGGTATCCTCATTACCTAGTAGTAGTTGAAGTCCTTCTTTCTTTCAAAAGCCCCTTTTAAATACACTAAAGTAAGGACGCCCCTATACCACACACCGAGTCTATACTTTCTAATTATTACTTCGTTAGTTTGAAATTAGTCTTTATCCTTAGGAGACTCTTATGATTCTGATTCATTCCGCATTAAACAAGTGGGTAAGAATCTCCAAGGGCAACCATAAAGGACTCTGGTTTAGACTTTCTTTCTAGGTCTGTTAACTAGTGAGAATTGAGGCTGTATTGGAAAAGAGGATGCATTTTACCCATATTTTTGATGTAAGCTGGCTTAAAAGTTTTATGGAATTTCTTAAATTTAGTAGCACAGAATCCGGAATAAAAACTTGGAACTCTTATTAAATAAAAAAGGGTCCCAGGAATTTCTATAAGATAGCTGCTAAGATTGAGAAGATAGAGAAGATAGAGAGTAACATGAAAGGTACAGGTATCATCATGAAGAGTATAGCTTCTGAGAAAGAAGGTCAAGCCCATAAGACTCAGAAGGCTGAGAAGGCTATCAAGATACAGAGTACAACTAAGAAAACTGCAGGTATGGCTAAGAGGGATGAAGAGCATGAAAGAAAGATCAACACAAGGGACTCTAAGCTTTCAAATAGGAGTCTTAACTTAAACTAAGAAACTCAAGTAAGGTCAAAGCATCTAAAACGGGGAAGCTCCCTTCAGGGCGTTCTCAGTTCCTGTTTTGTTTATAGTATTGTATTTATAGGAAGGTCAATTAAGGAGCTTTTTTCTTACCATTCTAATTAGAGATGCAAAGAAGTAAGCAATACAGAACACAGTAACTATGTTACCTTCTTTCTTACCTTTCTTACTAGGACTAGGAATTTCTTGTTTTCGGAAACTGACAGGGCATTCATTAGGGATCGTGACACAGCATACCCGATTCCTAGCTTTTAGACGACTTTTAGTTACTCAAATTTATTTACATTATATTATAAAGAAAGAGTTAAAACTCAGTAATCTCTGCGACTCCTCTATTTAGGGTACTTTTTTTAGCGTTTATAAGAGGATCCCTGCCATATATAAAGAATTTTAGCATTAGCAGAAGAGGTCTTTGAAAAAACTCATGGCATTGAACTTGTCAAGAAACGTTTTTAAGATAGTACGTATCTTGTGCACTGATAGATTAGAACGGATATACCTTCTCTTTTTTAGAAGTCAAAATCAAATTCATCAATCTTAGTAAAGGGACTAACAAAACTTAGGTTTTTGGCCAACCCTGGCAGGGAGTCAAAGCTCATGAACCGGGAGATTCCCCTTTTTCTTTTGTTAAACTTGGTTTGCTACCAGAGGATCTACCTGTCCTCTTTACTACTTTATGCAGTATGCTCTATTAAATAAAGATCGGGTGTATACAGATTGTGGCTTACTTAAATTGCATAAACCAAGGCTTTTCGTTAAACCCAGAGGCTACCTGGTAAGTTAAAACTTCGGGATCAGCAGCTCTTATTCCTATTTTCAAAGGCACCTGCTTTTCTATGTCAGTATACATATTTTCTCAAGTGAGTCTCTTATCCTTTCGGCTCTCTCTAATTAAATTAAACAACATGTTAATTTCGTAAGTAATAAATGGGCTCTAATTAATTCTCTATAAATACAAATCGTACAAACAAAAGCTCTATAATAGAAATGGAGGACCCTGCTCTCTTACGGAACTCCTCTTAAACTATTAGGAACTACTAATAATACTAAATAATATCTCTCTATCTCTAAATATCTATAATTAAATAAATACAATATATATACAATATATAAAGAATCCTAAAACAAGGAAGACTCCTATCAAGAGTAGTACAACTAACAGGAGTGCAGCTACTAAGACGGGTATAACTATCAAGACAGTAACACTAAGGCTACGAGTATCCAGACTAAGACTATTAGGACTAAAAAGCTACAGAAGAATAACAGTTATTACGGGGAATACAGGTACAACTGAGAGCTCTAATATAAAAAGTTTCTTATCTTTCATTGTCTATAACTTTTCTCGCACCTATTCTCTGTTCTGTTTCATTTATACAATTAGTCTCTAAATTACTACAATCTATCCTAGAACTTATCTACGCCTTCTCTACCTTACCTTCATCGGGGTTACTATAAGACCACGAGTCTCCCTAAGCTTCTTAGTGCCTGCAGGATTACCAATAAATAAAGGCTTCTCCTATACTAAATAAAGACAGTTAATTCTTACCCTAAATAAGTAAGGCGGCTAAGCCCTCTCTCTTCTTGCCCCCTCAGTTCCATTCTCTTTATTAGTCTCATCCAATGATTTTAGAAGTTTAAGCTCTAGTAAATTAAGATTAGACTTTTTCGAGGGAGTCCCCGGAGGGAAAATTTAGTCTTTGTTTTTATTATGAACCATGCTAGCCTACCTTTTTCTAAAAAAGTTGACTCGTTCCCTTAATAAAATAACAGGTTCTAATCTCATAAACACTTCTACGAAGAGAAATCCACTCTATATCTTTCCCTAAGGAATCCCTTAATAAGGAGAAAGATGAAGTGCTACTTTTAATTTACTAGATTTTGTAGAATAGAAAGCGCTTTTGCCTCGACTTACTCCTAAAAATCATAGAGGAACTCTTCTGATTTACTTGCTTACAGAACAAGACCCTAAAAGAACTTTCCAAAACCCTTTTATAGAACTTGATCAGTATTAAGAAGTTTAATACTCCATAGCTAACCTTTGCCCTTTAAATTTCTAAAACCTATACTCTAATTGTAGCCTAACTCCTCT
>JAYMTL010000236.1:0-12276 GCA_036897445.1 Pelargonium tetragonum | reverse complement strand
CGGACTAGCGATGACGTGGCCGTCGCTAATTTTTTAGCTACGGCTACGTTATCGCTAGTCCGTCGCTAAAAATTTTAACTACGGCCACGCCGTCGCTAGTCCGTCGCTAAAATTTTTAACTAATTTTTGCCATGTTTCCCGCCTAAAATTTTAGCGACGGCCAACATTTTTCCGTCGCTATTTTTATTTTAGCGACGGCCAATAGTATTCCGTCGCTAACTGTCTGTCGCTACCATGACAAATTCTTGTAGTGGATCTTTAACAAAAGATGTATAAAATAGTAAAATTTGTAACAAATTCATTATCAGATAGAAACTTTACTATTTTCTGTTCTAAACATTTGCATTCATGATATCACATACATGTGAAAATACATGTAAAACAAATACATGAAAAAATATTTTTCTATTTTTTAAAGATAAAATTTGTTATTATTGCGTCTATACGACCCAAAGTAAACTTTGCACTATATATTGGTCGATTTTCTTGTCCAAAATATCAAGGTAAAATATATTCAAGTTTGGAGTCGTGATGTAGGGCTAAGAGCTTAGAGCCACCGTCTTGGGGCTCGAAGAGGTATTTGGATTCTTATGAGATCACAAAAGGTTACTTTTGTTAGCAGTAAATTCAGGTGTGCATCCAAGTGTGACTGCGTGAGAATAAGTATGTCCACCAACAGAGTTCCACCAACACATTGTTAATTAGAGAGAATTTTGAATAGACAAAAGCTTGAGAATGAACATAATAAAGTCTCCTCTCCCTTCAAGAGAAATGTTACATAAGATTAATTAAAGGGGGAGATTATATAAGGGTGCACTCATTTGAAAATCATTTGCACAAAAGTGGCATAAAGCTGCCAAACGTACTTTAGGGTACCTTAAACTATCCAATTGTGATTCGTCAGTTAAAATGGACGAAATGAACTCTCTCTCATCATGTGTCATGCACGTGCTTATATAACTATAATTTAACTAGTCGCCTAGCCGTTGACAATTTGGACCATGAGAGAGAAAGAGCCTTCCGCCACCACACCACACATACCTCCGCCGCAGCCAACCATCTCAACTCCAACACCCACACTGCCCGTCCCCCACCTTCAGCCGCCTCCTACCGCCCCATTACCCATGACAACCTTCTCCAACCACCCCACCCTTCACCGGACGCCGCTGGAAACCATGGCTGTTTTCACTAGGCCTTCACAACACACAATGGATACCAAGGCAGCCACCACCAGGCCTCCAAAGCGCACGCCGTAATCGGTGCCAAGCCCGTCATCGACAGGATCGGAGTCACTGTGTTCGTCTGCAACATTTCTCAGGACATCTCCAATCCTTAGTTGAGGAGTTTATTCAAACATGCAGGAAAAGTTCTCGATTGCTTCATTCCGCAGAAACTGAATAGGAACAACATGAGACATGGCTTCGTTCGGCTGGCTAATGGCCATCAGGCCGAAAAGGTCATTTCATCTCGCAATGGTAGCAGACTCAGGGGTTTAAGGCTTATAGTTAGCCTAACAAAATTTCCACCCTATTTCCATGATCATCAAGTTCACCACCAACCCAACCCTTCACAGAACCCTCAGCCGCTGCCATCACTACTATCATCACCACCACCACCCCAATGCAAGCCCTGTCATGGCTACCCTTTATCAAGCATGGTCGATCGTCTAAAATGGAGCGTCCTCGGCGTCGCTCGATCCGAAGCTGATGCGAGCCTTCTTGATGCTCAGTTCAAAATGGATCATGTATATGATCTCAACATTGCGAGTCTCGGGAACATGACATTCATCATCTCCTTTTTCGATGAGGAGCTTCTTTTAGCTATGAAATAATCCAATTGGTCGTGGTTGTTCAGGTGGTTTATCTGTATCCATGACTGGTCCAACTACAACAACCTTGGTGGAAGGTTTTGCTGGATTTCCATAACAGGCATTCCTCCATTCGCATGGTCCGACCGCACGTTCGAAAGTTTAATACCTCATCTTGGCACTCTTGTATTCACCCACCTAGACACTACCACTGGTGCAGTACTTAGTAGCTGGCTATTTTTGATCCACACAACCATGCTCCGGCTGATTTCCAGTGAGACCACCCTCAGCGTCAATGGTTCCATCTTCAACATATTGTGCTCGGAGGTTCACATCCGCAACATTCCCATGACCCCATCCAAACCTAGTTGTGACTCTCCCCAAGCAGATTTGGATGTTTCTCCCTCGGACGAAGAATCCGACTCGTCGTCGTCGCTTTCTGGGCAAGCTTCTTCGACGACCTCCAATCTCTGGGCACCACCGGGATTCGAAGCGCCACTCTCTAACGTGGCAAACTATAACTCACCAGTGGGTCCCACTAATCTCAACCCTATCATTACTGCACCTCCATTTATTGATGGGCCCGTTGACCTCCCAAATAGTCCAATCAATGTGATTGACACATTCCTCCAGTCCCCAATTAATGCAACATCTCATTCTCAAAACATTCCCACTTTATTGTCGTCCTCTCAGCCCAACCCCAACCCTCAATATTCCCCAAAAAATTCTGTCAACCTCTCCATCAACCCCATATCCCCCCTCCCATGTGCCCTAAACATACACAACAACTCTCCAAAATCCAAACCCCAAAAGTGTAAAAAAATCGAAACGCACTAGTTTAACCTCTTCCTCTACTGCCATCAACTCCGCAAACGACTTGGAACACCCACTACCTTCCCCTCTCAGAAAGTCCTGGAAAGTCTGCCAGGCTTTAGGAGTCACTCCACAGGGTCCGGTCGAAGATCTGCTTCACAAGCTTAGTGAAGGCTCCACCAACAACTAGCTGTGTAATCTCAAGCCCTCACCATGATCGCGGTCTCATGGAATATGAGAGGATTAGCCTCGGGCGAGAAAATCAAAGCACTGCAGTCAATCATCACAAAAACCAGAGCAAATCTCATCTTTGTTCAAGAAACCAAATTAGAATTGCTACCTCCATCTTTCCCCAGCCGCTGCTGGACCTCTCCTTCCGTTGGTTCAACCTTCTCGACTTAAGTTGGAAGGTCAGGAGGTCTCCTTTGCCTTTGGGATAAGAATTTTTTGAACCTCGCTTCCACCCAGCAGCATTGCAATTTTATAGTTCTTCAAGGTTCTTGGGCTAGCTTCCCATCCCATTGCCTTTTCATCAATATCTAAGATCTCGTTATGGGAGGAGCTATCTCGTGTCATTGCCGGCTTTGACGGACCCATTTTGATTGCTGGAGATTTTAATAGTGTTACCGAGCCGGTTGAACGATATGGCTATGCATCACAAGTCTCAGTCGGATGCTTGGAGTCTTTCAATTCATTCATTGACACCTGCGATATGATCGATCTTCCTCTTCTCGACAGAAAGTATACTTGGTACGGACCAAATTCAAAGGCGAGTAGACTTGACATATTCTTACTTTCGACAGATATGCTCAACCTCTTTGAGTCACAGTCGCAATTGGCCCTCCCTGGAGGACTTTTTGATCATTGTCCCGTCCTTCTATCCTTACGAACGGTGGACTGGGGTCTGAGACCGTTCAAATGTTTGGACTCATGGTTTGAGCATCCGGATTTTCTCAAATTCGTAGAAGAACGATGGTTATCGTACCACATTTCGGGAGCTCCTTGTTTCATCTTATGTCGAAAGCTTTCACTCCTCAGACATGATCTCAAAATTTGGAATTCCACCGTCTATGGCCTCTTGGAGTCTACTGTAAGTAGTTTAATTGCTGATATTAACAAATTAGACCTCATTTGTAATGATAGATTGCTCTCCGAGGCCGAATCCTTCACACAATTCGAACTTAAAGCCCAACTACTCGTTAAATCCAAAGAGCTCTCAATGTTATGGAGACAGGAATCAAGACTCAATTGGCTAAAAAATGGAGATAGAAACACCAAATTTTTTCATAGGTGGGTCTGAGTAAGAAATTGCACCAACAAACTCACCGGATGGCTCACATCCGCCTACAAAGTACTCGCAAAGATTCTAGCCGGAAGGCTCAAAATTGTGATCAACGATGTCATTAGCGATGTGCAAACGACTTTCATCAAAGGGCGCCAAATTCTTGATGGTGTGCTCATCACCAATGAAATCATGCATGAGATAAATCGGAAGAAGCTCAGTGGGGTTATTTTGAAATTGGATTTTGAAAAAGGCTTTGATAAGCTTGATTGGCTTTACATCGATCGCTGCCTATATTGTATAGGATTCGGTTCTAGATGGAGATTGTGGATGCAAAAATATTTCAATGCCACCATATCCGTTCTCATAAATGGCTCACCATCCTCTGATTTCTTCATATCTCAAGGCATCCGGCAGGGATGCCCCCTCTCACCCTTCATCTTCAACATAGCGGCTGAGGGACTACACCTCATGATTGAGAAAGGCATTGATTCGGGACTTTTTCAGGGCATTCCCATCGGCAGGTCTTGTAACATCTCGCATCTGCAATTTGCAAATGATACAGTGTTGTTTTTACAAGCACACATCAGGGACATCAACGTTAAAATCCTTCTCCATGCCTATGAATTGATATCAAGTCAAAGCATCAATTTTGGAAAATCTCGCATATTTTGTTTGGGCTCGGCATCGTCTCTCGGCCCACCCTTATCCCATGCGCTTGGTTGTGCGGGGGATGTGCTTCCCACAACTTATTTAGGGCTCCCCATTGGTGCTAACCCCAGGCATCGCAGAACATGGCAGAAAATAATTGATAAACACAGGCATCGCTTGTGCCATTGGCAATCCATATACATTTTGTTGGGCGGTAGGGTGGTTTTGATCAAAGCGGCGCTTTCGAGCTTGACACTATTCTATATGTCTCTATTTAAAGCCCCAAGGTCTGTGCTAAAATCGTTGGAAAGTATTCAAAGAAATTTTCTATGGGGTGGATGTGCCAACAAAAGGCCGTTGTGCAAAACACGATGGTCCCTTGTGTGCACAACAAAGCAACGTGGCGGTCTCAGCATCACAAATCTTGCCATAATTAATCAAGGGCTTCTCGCAAAATGGTGTGGCGATTTGCAGCCGAGCCCGATTCCTCATGGAAGAATGTGTTGTGTTCTAAATACGATTGGAGCCTGCATTAGTGGAATCTTTCGTCGCTTAATTCAGGCCATTCCTCTTCCCTATTATAGCAACTCATGGGCCTTCAATCATCTCCCACATTTGCCTCCTTGGTCGGTGACGCTGGAAATCGTTGGAAAATTGGCAATGGGCGTACAGTTAAATTTTGGGAAGACGTTTGGATTGGTTCGGCTTCTTTTGCGCACCGCTTCTCTAGATTATACTCAATCTCGATCAACCAATTCGCCTCAGTTGCTACCATTGCTTCCTCGTCCTCCCCGGTCACATGGTCCATTCGTTTCAGGCAGCCTTTGTTCTTATGGGAATAACAACTCCTGGACCAACTCGTTAGCTCTTTACCGTCTTGCATTTTGAACCGAGCTGTAGAGGACAAAATAGCTTGGAGGCACCCACTCCAATGGCTTATTCTCGGTTAACAAAGCAACTCAATTGCTTGGAGAGCAACCCACCTCCCCAATGGCTTCTTGGGCAAAGTTTTTGTGGCTCCCTATGGTTCCCCCGAAGATCCAATGTTTCTCATGGCTAGTAGTGCATAATTGTATTCCAACTTCATGTTTCCTAGAAAATCGGAGGTTTCGCATTCCGATTGTTCGTTGCCGCTGCAAGTTTTGTGACTCTGAGTTTGAGACTTCTTAGCACCTTCTTCTAACTTGCAATTGTCCTTGGCAAGTTTGGGGGTTGATTATGAATTGGTGGTCTATTATTGCTCCCCTTCCAGCCTCAGTGTGTGAGCTTCTTCTTAGTTGGAGTTTTATGGCTCCTTTGAAATAGCTCTGTGTCATCTAACACTGTGAAACCTTTAGTTGGCTCACAACGATATTGTGTTTAAAGGCTCCCGCACGGAACCGACTATTCTTCCGACAAAGATTCAAGTGTCCTTATTTCACTTATTATCTTGCTCTGCAAAGATCGACTCCACTGAGTCAAGTTGGACTCTCTCCAATTGGATGGCCTCCCCATCCCAAACCATTCTAGAGGCACTTGATTCCTCCTAATTTTAATGGATCTATTTCAATTCTTGGGAGTATGTACTGTAATTGTATTTCCATCTTGGTAATATTAATAAATCTAGTACTTTTGCTGATAAAAAAAAAAACTAATCGTCTAGCCACGTGGAGACTCTCTACTGGCTGATTTTATTTCTGAAATTTTATACTTCATCAATAACTAGTAATAGAATAAAATATTACTACAAAATTCTGAATAAATGACACGTGGCAAGCATGGTTCTGCTTTAAATATATATATATAGATTAAGACCGTCATAGTAATTATTAGAGTTAGCTGGATTATTTTATAATCTAGTTTACATGTAACTGCTCTATACTTTTAAAATCTCCCCATAGATGCATGTACTTGCAAAAAGTTGTAAACATAGTCGATCAAATTTTGAAAAACTTCGAATTAATATTCAATTTTGAAAAACTTCAAATTAATATTCAATTAAAATTAGATCAATTACATATTTGATTATAAAAAGAGCATGCACATTTTAGGTGCATGAACTTTGATCAAATGTACGAAAAAAGTTACTTTTGACAAACTTTGTATAAATAGATGTATGAACTTTCAATTTTTAACAATTAAGTCAAATTCATTAACGGTGTTAACTTTTTCCATTAAAAATATTTATGTTGTAGTTGATGTGTTATTTTTAAAATGTGAAACACGAAATGAACAATAATAATGTGCCACTTTTGTATATAAAAAATTAAAATAATTTTAGAGTTGTGTGTCAATATTTAATTATTGAAAAATATTTTATATGTAAGATTAGTTCAAAAATTGTGGAAATTGTTTCTTGTTGTTAAAAACTACACAGACGCATAAGTTCTTCAAATAACCATTGAGCTTAATTAGCTAGCATTGTAACTAATTAATAAGGTGAGAAAAAAATATGAGTTATGTATATGAATGTAAAGGTGTCCATTCGGATTTTAGATTAGTTTGTTCGAATTTCGAATTGAAAAGTGCAATTTGAATATGATCCAAAAGAATTTCAGATTGAATTAGATCAATTTGAATACAATTCACATTTTATTGTAAAATTAAAAGATTTTGTCCAGTCCAATCCAACTCAATCGAGTTTTTGCAACAAAAATATACCGACCCGATCCAATCGATCTATCTAAATTAATTTAGTCCAATACCCAATCATCAAATGACACTAGATTTATTTCATTTCTAAAGTGACATGTCATTTTACGCAAATCTTTAGCCACCCCCACCATCACCCCTGATACTGCCTTTGTCGGCTTGCCTCCTCCTTCGCCAACGCCCTGCTATTGCCGCCGCCATCATCTTTTTCCGTAGCGAACCCTAATTTAATTTATTTAATTAATGAATAACTTTATACAGGAAAAAAAGGAGATAAATAAAGTTACTAATAAAATTGTAAAAGAATGGTAAATACGGAGATTTTGGATTTTTTTTTTTTTTTGAAAATGCTAAACTAAATTAAATTTGGGCATTTTTTTTTGAACAGAAGCAATCATGTATATTAGTTCATATCATCAAATAAAGACGTAAAAGGGTTAAAGGAAAATTAGAGTTTTGAGGTCTTCAGTTTCTTCTACTAATTAAGTTGGCGGCATGAATTTTGGCACCGACAGCGACGCTGCGTATTCTTCAAGAAAGATTATTTTGGTGATTTACAGAGGAGGAGATCGAATAGGCTTTAGGTACTGCAAAGGAGATAACGGCGCATCCAAATCGTGATGGTGTCTTCTGCTGGAAAGAGGTTCAGTTCGAGGTAGAGCCGTGTACGAAGGGCGGGGATTAACGGAAGTCTGGCGGCAGTGGGGATGACTTTTGGCCCGATGATTTATAAAAAGGGAAGAGAAGTACAAGTATCGGTAGTAACGATAGAGGAGGTGGGGGAAGAAGCGAATGATGATGCAAAGGAAGTAGAAGAGCCGGGTATGGGAGACTGGGTTTGATCCTAGTTGGCGGGTTTTTAGTTTATTGTTTTATTAATCGGATTATTTTAGTTTGGGTGTTTTGGTTATGTTTTTTTTATAGTACTTTTGTCAGGTGTTTTCGTTTTGTTAGTCATGAATTAGTTTTTCATGTTAGTTCTATTAACATTGTTGCTGAGTTTAATTAGCGATATGCGGCCAGTGGTGTCTTGAGTTAAATTTTAGACCATAATCTTATACTAATCGTAGGATCAGGTTTGAGTAAGGTCAATGACTTAGTTATGTACTTTGATTTAACGAATTGATGCTATTATTTTTCCGCATTAAAAAAATTTCATATCATCAAATACAAGCTGAACAATATTCGGTATGGATGGAAGCCTCACTTAAACCCGAAGACCAAACATAAAATTTGATACTCTAACAATTAAATGAGCTACCCTATTCATTGATTGTCTAATAATGAACCTAATGTCGTATACCCATGAAGAAGCGCCTCCCCTTCAGTCTGGCTTACATCTCTTTCATGTTCCTCCCACCAAAATTCAGAGAGAGCCGAGCCACCCCAAATTCCACCATCCTGGATTACTCCTTTTGAGCCCGAACCCAAATACCGTGGAATGCAAAAAGTCGAACCATTGCCAAAACAAAGCCGACTTACCGATTTGATACTGCAACCTCCCACATGCTTCCCACCATATCGGTAGAACTTGATGGTAACAAGAGACCTTAAAACTCACAGCCTCAAAGCCTCGTCAACAACAAGAAGAAAAAACCTAAAAACTCACAACCACAAAACCTTACCAACGACAAGGAACTCGCAAAAGCAAGAGAAACCGCGGTTAATCTGTATTTAAAAAATTACAAAAAAGAACTATCACAACCAATGAAAAAAGATCGACGGTGGTATAAAAAAAAAAGATTTGATGAAAGACTAGAGATGATAGCTAGAGTTTCTAGAGAGGAGAGAGAGAAAAGAATTCTTTAGTAAGCTATAATTAAAGTGATGGGTAACTTTGTTAATATCACATAGTACGATTAATGGAAGAATCAATCGTATTAGAGTATTAATTTGATTTTAAAACTTCTTTTAACAAAATGACCTTAAAATCTTTATTCAAGTACCTAACTTTTAATCAAGTACGTAATAACTACAGGGTAAAATGTATATCAGTTGACTGACATAAAGTTATATCAGTTGCAACTTAACAAAACCAATGAGTTGATGACACCTCATTTAAAATCACTTATACACACCCAAGTGAATTTGGGGGAGCGGAGCGACCCGTTTGGATCCTCGATTTTAAATGAGGTATCACCACCTTATTAGTGCAACTGATATAACTTTATATCATTCAACTAATATACATCAAACCCATAACTATATATGCATTTAATTGTGCGGAGATCTTCAAGTATAGAATAGTTATGTGAAAAATGTGTAAATAGAATTAAAGATAATGCAATTAACGCTAATAATTTAAAGACCCTATAGGCTCCTTAACTATCAAAACTGATCAGTCAGGTCACTCAACAAATTTTTAACAAGCACAATCCTCATATTATTCAAAAATATGTTGTGTGGGTCCACTTGTCAGTCAAAGTTAACGGATCTGTTAACTCTTATGACGTGGCGTCTACGAGATATTTTCATTATTATTTTTTATTTTGATCGGTGGCGTTGACGTGGAAAATTCAAATTTTTTAATTTAGAATTTAAGATGCAAATAAGTTGACATGAAATAGTTCAAACGACATTACATGTGCCTATTTAATGTTATGTTTCTTTCTATTTGGTAAATAGATTTTTATTTTGTAATTAGTTTTTACAATCCCGTGCATCGCACGAGTTATTTTCCTAGTTTTATATTAACTAGTACAAATCCCGTCCGATGCACAGGTTAGAAAAATCTTAAATTAAATATAATTTAATTTAATTTGAGTAGAGTTGCACGCATGTGAAATTTAATTTAATTTTAACTTCAATAACTTGTTACAATTGTAGGAAAATAGTGACATTTTTTAGAGTATTAATAATTCAATTTGATGCAGTTATAATTTCAATATAGCTCAAGAACTTCGATATAGAGCTTCCTTATCAAATAGGATTGCTTCAAGAGAAGCAAGATGAGCAAATGAACAGTGGCTACTACTGAACACACAAAAGAAACATATAATTGAACCATATAAATAAAGAACATGATGTTATGCCCATAAGAGCTTTAGTCATAAGTAACAATTACAAAATACCAATTATGCAGCTTCTCTCTTCAAAATATCTATAAGTGACTTTCATCCAAAAACAAAATTTCGAGTTTCAAATCATCAAATCCATATAAGAAGAACAACCGCTTCAAAGATCACTATATGGTGTCCTAATATATTGTATGTTAATCTCTACAAATTAAGACATTTAACAAAGACGCAGCCGTGCAGTGAATACATAAGCGAACTATTATTTCGCCTTTTACTAACACATATAACAAAGAATCACAAACATGAAGAATTATAGCATAAATGAACACAAATAAGTCTACTCATAAGATGGAGTTGTATTAATAAGCAAGATCATATTCAAACAAAGCTCAAAATGATCAGATGGATGCAGTTAGAAAGGCTCAAAATCCACATATTTTGTTTAAGCTACCAAAGCTCCACAAATTCATGTAAAATAAAAACAACTTCAAACTGATTTGATCACAACGACGAACCCACAACAATGAAAAAAGACATAAAATAATACATTTCCATCACATGCAAACAATATGATGCAAATCAAATTATACTGATAAAGCAATGACAATCGGTAGTGGAGATGAATAATTTAAAATTATCAGTCTCCATATTATATATGTTAATCTCAAATTAAATAATGCAAGAATGACGTTTTATTCATATATATTGAGAAAATTACTTTGTTGATAATAGTAAATTACATGTAAAATGAAGGAAGTAAAAAAGAAATATCTAAGAAGAAGAAGAGTCCCCATCAGAAACTCATGAAAGAATGAAGTGAATTGTACTACTATTATATAAATTGATTTTTTGTCCCACATCGAAAAAGTGAGGAAACTATGAGATGTGTAACCACTATATAAAGCTTAAATACCTATAATGTTTTAGTTAAAGTGTATTAGTAAGAAACTATCAAAGCTTAGAATTGCTTCATTTGAAGAACATTGTTTAAGTGGCAATCTATTAACCCTTCTCACCAACTTTTATATACATAGTATAAGATTTTGATCTAAAAAGGACACGTGTCGAGTTTTGATTGGTTCTAAATTAATTAATTTGTGTGAATTTACACGTCTGCCCTTCAAAATTTTAATTATTACAACAAACCTTTCTTCTTCCTCTTTCCTTCACCCAAACCCTAAATCCACTTTGGGCGACACAGACAACTCCGACGGATTAGCTACCTCACGCCGGCGAACCTGCTCCGACGGAAAAGCCCTAGTGCCCTACTAAACAAGTGAAAAAAATCCACTGCTATGTGGCCAATGAAATTGACATAAACCAAAGTTGTGTAGATGGACCCAATCACATTGTGAGACACAAGATTTATCTCAACCTATTGGCTACTATACAACAACAATTTTGGGTAGACAAGAAGTACTGTCCTAGTGGTGATTGACATTTGACAACCACCATGCACAACAATGAGTTTCTAACAATCGGGAGACATGTAGGGTATTTAAACATTTAATCAAGTACGTAATAAGTATATATGCATTTAATTATGCGGAGGTTTTTAAGTATATAATAGGTATGTGAAAAATGTGTAAAATAGAATGAAAGATAATGCAATTAAACCTATTAATAATTTAAACAAGTTAACAGAAATTTAATACACCAAGTAACCGGTCATAACCAAAACATCCTTACTCTATATATTTTCCATCTATCGTTGAACAGTGACAACTAACAAAAGATATTAACTAATTAAGCAGGTTGAAGAAAGAGTGAAGATATGGGTGTTCTACTTAACATATGTTCTTCTCCATTTCCTGCTACTAACATTTCCAAGTAAGTTTTATTATTTAATCATCCATTTTAAATATTATACCAAGCAAAATAAATGATTTTTATTTTTATGTTTTTTTTATAGGGTTAATCATAAAGAAAAAGTTGGAGTAGATGGTGTAATGGCTCCCAAAAAAATTGAAATCTTCAAATCTAGGGAGGAATGGGGTAGGTATAACATTTTGCCACTAGCGAAACCAGTCGAAAAATCGTGGCAACCAACAGATTTTTTGCCCGACACTTCCTCC